>CM055118.1:845464630-845764630 GCA_029206835.1 Rana muscosa | reverse complement strand
AGTTTGACTCGAACACAAAGCTCATCCCTACTTACTACCACTTTAAGCCTCATGTAACGTGTTCATTATCCAGATTTAGGTTCTACCATTAAAAAAGAATGTAGAACTTGGACTGTTAGGACTCTGGATATATCACACTGAGAGACACAACTGATTATTAAGCAGAAATTTCTTCATACATGCCTGTAGCAAACACTTTGGGTTTCCAGGTGGGGCTTTCTTTTTCTGCTTAACCTATTTCTCAAAGCTGCAAAACAGCCCTGGAATGTTTTTAGCCCAGGTTTACACTGGGCTGCGGGAATGAAGCAGTGCGAGTTCAGCTGAACTCACACGATGTCAGTCCCGATTTCGTCCACGATTACATAGACATCTGTGCAGTTTCTCTCTACTTTTTCAAATTGGTGCAGCGCCGCAGATGCAGCGTCGCAGCGATTAGGACAGTGCCATTGCCGTCAATTTACGGCATATGCCGCCGATTTGACATGCGATTTGCCATGTCAAATCGCATGTCAAAACGCACCAGTGTGAACCAGGGCCAAATCTACTTCCTCTCTTTCCATATGCATATAGCTCCAGAGTAAATCAGTATTTACTAAATTCCACCTATAATGGCTACCTTATTCTGATGGACAGTGGCAAAGGCAAATCTGTGTATTTGGGGATATGGACTTGTATATTCAGCTAATGGTAGCCTTACCATTAGTGTCTTGTGAAATATTTGGGAGATCAGTTAGGAGTTTCTGGCACAGAGCCATTATTCTTTAAAGTGATTGTAAAGTCTTGTTTTAGAAAAAAAAAAATAACAAACATAAACATGTTATACTTACCTGCTCTGCAGTAGTTTTACACAGAGCAGGCCCAATCCTCCTCTTCTCTGGTCCCTCCCTCCTGCCGAGTGCCCCCACAGCAAACAGCTTGCTATGGGTCGAGCCTCTGCTCTGTTTATCCATTCTGACACGGAGCTGCAGTTCGGCCCTGCCCCCTCTCTCTCCTGATTGGCTAACTGACTTTGATTGACAGCAGCGGGAGCCAATGGCGCAGCTGATGTGTCTCAGCCAATCAGGAGGGAGAGTCCCGGATGGCAGAAACACTAGTGCACATCGCTGGAGGAAGATCAGGCTCAGGTAAGTATTAGGGAGGCTGAGGGGGGCTGCTGCACACAGAAGTTTTTTTTTATCTTAATGCATAGATTAGAGGAATGCTGATGACTGGCACTTCCTATTTACACTGTGATCAGCTGTGATTGGACACAGCTGATCACGTGGTAAAGCATCTACATCATAGACTCTTTTCCGTTATCTGAGATGTGGTGTGTCTGAACGACACACACATTGCACCACGGATTGCCGTGCTGTGCGCCCCCGGAGGGCGTGCATGAGCGGCTTGTTCTAAAGGACATCATATGATGTCCAGTCAGGACAATGGAACCACCGCTCAGCCTATAGCAAAATTATAGTTGGCCTGGGGTTCCATTGTGGTGTTAAAATCTGACAGAAGACTAGGGATGAGCTTCGAGTTCGAGTCGAACTCATGTTCGACTCGAACATTGCCTGTTCGCCCGTTCGCCGAACAGCGAACAAATTGGGGTGTTCGCGGCAAATTCGAAAAATCTATGGGAGAAATCTAAAGTGCTAATTATAAAGGCTTATATGCAAGTTATTGTCCTAAAAAGTGTTTGGGGACCCGGGTCCTGCCCCAGGGGACATGTATCAATGCAAAAAAAAGTTTTAAAAACGGCTGTTTTTTCGGGAGCAGTGATTTTAATAATGCTTAAAGTGAAACAATGAAAGTGAAATATTCCTTTAAATTTTGTACCTGGGGGGTGTGTAAGATATGCATGTAAAGTGGCGCATGTTTCCCGTGCTTAGAACTGTCCCTGCAAAAAATGTCATTTTTGAAAGAAAAAAAGTCATTTAAAACTCACTCGCGGCTATTAATGAATTGTCGGCTCCCGGCAATACATACAAAAGTCATTGATAAAAAAAAAAAAAAGCGTGGGGGTTCCCCAGAATTCAATTACCAGGCCCTTCAGGTACACACGTTCATTAAAAAAAACGCTCGAGCAAAGCGCAGTGACGTACAACACGTACGACGACACTATAAAGGGGAAGTTCCGTTCGAATGGCGCCACCCTTCATGTTAGTAAAGTTTGTTGAGCGACGATTAACGCTTTTCAGCCTCGTGCTTTTCAGTCCGTTACAGCGTGACGAATGTGCTATCTCCATTACGAACGCTAGTTTTACCAGAACGAGCGCTCCCATCTCATACTTGATTCTGAGCAATGCGCGTTTTTTTTCCCCTCGTAAAAGCATACACACTACCGTTTTTCACGGCGTTAAAAAAAACGATGTGAAAAACGACGTGAAAAAATAGAGCAGGTTCTCATTTTTTTAGGCCATTTTTCACGTTGTTAAAAATGCTCTGGAGCCTACACATGATCGTTTTTAATGCCCAATTTAAAAAATTGCATTTTTAACGACGTGAAAAACGATCGTGTGTACGCAGCATTAGCCTCCGATCTCATGCTGAAATAAGACAGACCAGCTATTGAAACTGGCACATATACGGTTACTCTGTCCCAACTGTACCCAGAGGCTCATGGAAGGTTTACTTTAGGTTTACAGGAAATGTTGTCATAAAAGCCAATTTATTGTTCTCAATTTATTTACATCTTATAGCTGAAAGCAAAGAAATATTCATTACATTCCAGACAGTGCGTGCAAGCTGCAGATACTTTACAAGATGTTAGGATTAAATCGCAACAAGCAGATCTATATCTCAGCTTCTACATGCATGAAGGTCCGTGTCTTTCAGTTGCTGGACTGGATATGCCTAGTTGACCGTGGATGGGTCACATTAAACTGTCATTGTGTCCTTATGCTATGCTAGACACTCCAGGTATAAACAAATATTTACAACAAGAGTAATTGCCTTGGGCAGCCATAGAATACGGGACGCACAGCGATAGGCAGTTAATGTAATAAAAATGTCCAGTACATGGAAAACTTTCCATGACCTTGATGCAGAGGTGGATGGTAATCATTGTGAACCTTGCAGAGATCTCATAGATAGCTGCTTGCTATGACATTCATATGGCCTTCTTTAAACGTCTCTAAGGCTTTGCAGCATTTATTTGGTTAATCTGCCCATTGCAGCAATTACTTTTCATCTCTTTTTTGACCTGTCGCTGTTCAGTGTTTAGGATTGCAGCCAAAGCTGTTCAACTGCAGAATGGCAGACGAGAAGGAACCTGAGTGCAGGCTGGGCATGTATTACCTAGCACTGATGCCTCTTGGCAAATGTCCGGCTAGTGTCTAAAGCAGTGGTCATCAACCCTGTCCTCAGGGCCCACTAACAGGCCAGGTTTGCAAGGTAACTGAAATACATCACAGGTGATATCATTTGCTGCTCAGTGATTACAGTATTCTAGTCTGCATCTCCCCAAGGTAATACATAAAATCTGGCCTGTTAGTGGGTCCTGAGGACAGGGTTGATGACCACTGGTCTAAAATACTGTATTGATAGCTGGCAAAAGGAGATTCTGTTGGTCCAAATCGCAGTCCACCACAACCTCCGTTTTCTCACCGGTATTGCAGGCAGCAGTGTGCGAGAGGAAGGATGCAAGACAAAGAACCTTTCTATCCTCTCCTAGAAAATTCATTGATGTACAAAAGACATTACATTCTGCAGCTGTTACTGGGTATATATGTACAGTATAGTGCTGCCTCACTGAAAGAGCAGAGGAATTAACTCATTCATAACCCTCTTTCTATGGTCTCCGAGCAACACAGGGCCTGGATTATGTGCCAATTACTCCTTTGAAGAATGAATAGAAAAGCTTCACCTGCTGATAATTGAACCCATGTGGTGTGTTAGCACCATTAAAGCCACGTACACCTGTCACTGTCTTGTGAAAGATTATTTGGGAAATGACAGAATGTGAATATATGCTGTTTTCCAGCAGTTGGCAATGTAGGGTCAGGAAAATGGTTAATTAATAACAAGTTGAATGTGATCTGCAATTTTACCTTATCCACGGGCTACGATACATGTGTAGAACTCTCACTGAGAATGATGGGCAGACCTGGCGGACATAACAATGGGACATAGGTGGAGTTAAAAAGAAATGTGATACAGAAAACATTGAAACCAGGGACAGGCAACTAACATTTTAAGATACAGGTTAACGATGATGGCCTTTGTTTTCCCCTTGCAACAAGAATTCTTAAGAACTTTGGGCACTCCAAAAAACAGGCACTATAGAGGTACAGTCTTGATAACTGATTCCAATAATGAGACTTAAAGCGGAAGTAAACCCATCAATTTAACAATTTCAAAAAAACAGTTACATTCCCGGCATGCCGGAAATGCTAACTGACACCTTGGTTGTGCTCTCAACCAAACTGTCAAAACCATCCAATGGCTGGTGCCATAACTGATCACATGTGCATCATCATGGCAGTTAAAGATTAACCACTTAACGACCGCCCACTGTAAACATACGTCGGCAGAATGGCACCGACAGGCAGAATCACGTATATGTACGTGATTGCCTTTGTATAGTTGGGGGGTCCGATCGGACCCCCCTTCTTTACAGTGAGCGGTCGTTTTACCTTCGGGAGCGATCCGGCATGAGGGGACGGCCGTTCGATTCCGGCCACCCCCTCTCGATCGCTCCCGGCGAATGAGAGCTTCCCCTGCCTGTGTGCTTGTTTACACAGGCTGGAGGAAGTGATGTCATCTCTCCTGCAGCGCTCACATATACCAAGCGCCGTACAGGAGAAGATGCAGGTTAGTACACAAAACAGCACACTGACACCAGGACACATAGGCACATAAATCGCCCCCCAGACCCCCCCAGATCACCCCCCAGCCCCCAGTCACAGTGTCACTGATTGCAGTGACCATTTATTTAGTGATCACTGCAATCAGTGACATTTGTGACTGTAAAAGTGTCAGTACATTTAGTTTTAGGTCCAGTGTAGCCCCCTAACCCCCCCTAATAAAGGTTTAACCCCCTGATCACCCCAGATAACCCTTTCACCCCCTAGCACCGCCGTCGCTAAGCGATCATTTTTCTGATCGATATCTTAGCGTCGGTGATGCTGATCGGTAGCCAGTAATTCTTTTTAGGTTCGCCGCAGGTTTTTATAGCGTCGGGTACCCCCATATATTACCTAATAAAGGTTTAACCCCCTTGATCGCCCCCCAGGTAACCCTTTCACCCCTATCACCACGGTCACTAAGCGATCATTTTTCTGATCGATGTTTTAGCGTCGGCGATGCTGATCGGTAGCCAGTAATTTTTTTTAGGTTCGCCGCAGGTTTTTTTAGCGTCGGGTACCCCCATATATTACCTAATAAAGGTTTAACCCCCTTGATCACCCCCCAGGTAACCCTTTCACCCCCTATCACCACTGTCACTAAGCGATCATTTTTCTGATCGATGTCTTAGCGTCGGTGATGCTGATCGGTAGCCAGTAATTTTTTTTAGGTTCGCCGCAGGTTTTTATAGCGTCAGGTACCCCCATATATTATCTAATAAAGGTTTAACCCCCTGATCGCCCCCCCAGGTAACCCTTTCACCCCCTATCACCACTGTCGCTAAGCAATCGTTTTTATGATCGTTGTCTTAGTGTCGGTGATGCAGATCGGTAGCCAGTAATTTTTTTTTAGGTTCGCCGTCAGGTTTTTATATAGCGTCAGGTACCCCCATATATTACCTAATAAACCCCCTAATTGCCCCTAGTTAACCCTTTCACCAGTAATCACCATATAAGTGTTACGGGTGACGCTGGTTAGTTAGTTTGCTTTTTATAGTGTCAGGGCACCCGCCGTATATAACCCAATAAAGGTTTAACCCCCTGATCGCCCGGCGGGTGATATCAATTAGGTTTTAGCATCAGAGAGGGTCTGCGTCACACCCCAGGCAGCGTCAGGTTAGTGCCAGTAACGCTAACACCCACGCGTGAAGCATACACCCCCGTTAGTGGTATAGTATCTGAACAGATCAATATCTGATCTGATCAGATCTATACTAGCGTCCCCAGCAGTTTAGGGTTCCCAAAAATGCAGTGTTAGCGGGATCAGCCCAGATACCTGCTAACACCTGCGTTTTGCCCCTCCGTCCAGCCCAGGCCACCCAAGTGCAGTATCGATCGATCACTGTCACTTGCAAAACACAACACACATAACTGCAGCGTTCGCAGAGACAGGCCTGATCCCTGCGACTCCAGTGCTGTAGGAGGTGATTTCACCACCACAGTTAAAAAAAAAGAAGCATATATGCCGAAGCATTGGGGCAGCAGGGTCGGAGGAGCGATTTTGCTCCTAATGCCGCGTACATACAGTCGAAATTCCGACGGAGGCTTGCCCGTGGAAAAGTCTGACCATGTGTATGCGGCATAACTTTTGCGGGAAGATGCCCCCATGCTTCGGCATATATAAATGGTGCATGTATGCCCATCATTAGAAGTGGGTGGATGAAGGGCGGTATTCTAATGGTGGACATACCCACCGATCAATCTTTTTTTTTCGTTCAGCCAACAGGCTGCATGAAAAAAAAGATTACAATACATGTCCAACAAGGACCAGCAACGTACTGGTATGTTGCTGGACTTTGAATGTTTATACCAGAATGATGCCTGCGGGTTTAGGTATCATCTTGGTATCATTCTTTTCAGCCAGCGGCCGGCTTTCCTGTAAAAGCAATCCTAGTGGCTAATTAGCCTCTGGACTGCTTTTACAAGCAGTGGGAGGGAATGACCCCCCGGATATAAAAAGCGCCATTGGGAAATTGGGAAAGCATTTTATCACACCGATCTTGGTGTGGTCAGATGCTTTGAGGGCAGAGGAAAGATCTAGGGTCCAATAGACCCCAGTTTTTTCAAAAAAGAGTACCTGTCATTACCTATAGCTATCATAGGGGATATTTACATTCCCTGAGATAACAATAAAAATGAGAAAAAAAATATATGGAAGCAACAGTTTAAAAATAAAATAAAAAAGCAAAATTAATAATAAAAAAAAAAAAAAAGCACCCCTGTCCTGCCCTGCTCTTGCCCAATGGCGAACGCAAGCGTCGGTCTGGCGTCATATGTAAACAGCAATTGCACCATGCATGTGAGGTATCACCGCGAAGGTCAGATCGAGGGCAGTAATTTTAGCAGTAGACCTCCTCTGTAAATCTAACGGGGTAACCTGTAAAGGCTTTTAAAGGCTTTTAAAAATGTATGTAGTTTGTCGCCAATGTGCGTTTGTGCGAAATTTTAAAGCATGTCGTGTTTGGTATCTATGTACTCGGCCTAAGATCATCTTTTTATTTCATCAAACATTTGGGCAATATAGTGTGTTTTAGTGCATTAAAATTAAAAAAAGTGTATTTTTTCCCAAAAAAATGCGTTTAAAAAATCGCTGCGCAAACACTGTGTAGAAAAAAAAATGCAACACCCACCATTTTATTCTGTAGGGCCTTTGCTTTAAAAATATATATAATGTTTGGGGGTTCAACATAATTTTCTTGCAAAAAAAAATATGTTTTCATGTAAACAAAAAGTGTCAAAAAGGGCTTTGTCTTCAAGTGGTTAGAAGAGTGGATGTAAGCTTCCTAATGTTGTGTATAAAATGCCAGAACAGTTCAAACCCCCCCCAAATGACCCCATTTTGGAAAGTAGACACCCCAAGCTATATACTGAGAGGCATGTCGAGTCCATGGAATATTTTATATGTTGACACAAGTTGCGGAAAAAAGACAATTTTTTTTTTTTTTTTTTTTTTTTTGCACAAAGTTGTCACTAAATGATATATTGCTCAAACATGCCATGGGCATATGTGGAATTACACCCCAAAATACATTCTGTTGCTTCTCCTGAGTACGGGGATACCACATGTGTGAGACTTTTTGGGAGCCTAGCCGCGTACGGGACCCCAAAAACCAATCACCGCCTTCAGGCTTTCTAAAGGGTGTAAATTTTTGATTTCACTTCTCACTGCCTATCACAGTTTCGGAGGCCATGGAATGCCCAGATGGCACAAAACCCCCCCAAATGACCCCATTTTGGAAAGTAGACACCCCAAGCTATTTGCTGAGAGGTATTGTGAGTATTTTGCAGATCTCGCTTTTTCTCACAAAGTTTTAAAATTGAAAAAAAAAAAGAAAAAAAAAAATGTTCTTTCTTCATTTTCAAAAACAAATGAGAGCTGTAAAATACTCACCATGCCTCTCAGCAAACAGCTTGGGGTGTCTACTTTCCAAAATGGGGTCATTTGGGGGGGTTTTGTGCTATTTTGGCATTTTATGGCCTTCAAAACTGTGATAGGTAGTGAGGAGTCAAATCAAAAATTTGTGCCTAGAAATCCTGAAGGCGGTGATTGGTTTTCGGGGTCCCGTACACGGCTAGGCTCCTAAAAAGTCCCACACATGTGGTATCCCCGTACTCAGGAGAAGCAGCAAAATTTATTTTGGGGTGCAATTCCACATATAACCATGGTATGTGTGAGCAATATATCATTTAGTGACAACTTTTTGTAATTCTTTTTTTTTTTGTCATTATTCAATCACTTGGGACAAAAAAAAAATATTCAATGGGCTCAACAGGCCTCTCAGCAATTTCCTTGGGGTGTCTACTTTCTAAAATGGGGTCATTTGGGGGGGGTTTGTACTGCCCTGCCATTTTAGCACCTCAAGAAATGAGATAGGCAGTCATAAATTTAAAGCTGTGTAAATTCCAGAAAATGTACCCTAGTTTGTAAACGCTATAACTTTTGCGCAAACCGATAAATATACGCTTATTGACATTTTTTTTCTAAAGACATGTGGCTGAATACATTTTGGCCTAAATGTATGACTAAAATTGAGTTTATTCGATTTTTCTTATAACAAAAAGTAGAAAATATCATTTTTTTTCAAAATTTTCGGTCTTTTTCCGTTTATATCGCAAAAAATAAAAATCGCAGAGGCAATTAAATACCATTAAAAGAAAGCTCTATTTGTGGGAAGAAAAGGCCGCAAATTTCGTTTGGGTACAACATTGCATGTCCGCACAATTTACAGTTAAAGCAGCGCAGTGCAAAATTCTGAATTCACCTCTGGTCCTTTAGCTACCAAATGGTCCGGGGCTTAAGTGGTTCAACAAGATGGCAGCTTCATTGGCTGAAAACGATAGGAGGGTTTACTTCCACTTTAACCACTTGCCGACCGCGCCATGTACAAAAGACGTCCACAGCGCGGTCGAGTTATCCTGAGTGGACGTCCCAGGGACGTCCTCACAGAATCTTCCTCCCGCGCGCCCCCTGGGGCGCGCTCCAGGATATGTCCGTGACCGCCGGGTCCGGAAGACCCGGCGCATCACGGATCACGGTAGATGGCCGCTAATCGTCAAATGACGGAGCGATCACTTGTAAACAGACCGGCGTCATGCGATGGGAGCAGATCAAGGCAGCAGCGCTGTGGGCTGGATCTGTGACAATTGCAGTCACAGATCCAGCCATCCATCAATCCCTGCTCAGCCATCCCTGTGCAATACCCTGCCAATACTCTGCAATACACCCTGCCAATACTCTGCAATACCCTGTGCAATACTCTGCAATACCCTGTGCAATACTCTGCAATACCCTGTGCAATACCCTGTGCAATACTCTGCAATACCCTGTGCAATACTCTGCAATACCCTGTGCAATACCCTGTGCAATACCCTGTGCAATACTCTGCAATACCCTGTGCAATACTCTGCAATACCCTGCCAATACTCTGCAATACCCTGCCCATACTGTGCAATACCCTGCCCATACTGTGCAATACCCTGCAATACCCTGCCATACTGTGCAATACTCTGCCATATTCCGCAAAACCCTGCCATACTCCACAATACTCCTCAATACCCTGCAATACTCCTCAATACCCGGCAATACTCCGCAATACCCGGCAATACTCCGCAATACCGGGCAATACTCTGCAATACCCAGCAATACTCCTCAATACCCGGCAATACTCCGCAATAACCACTTCCCACCCGCCGGCTGTCATATGACGTCCTTGACTTTGTGCGGGTATATCTGAATGATGGGAGCAGCTACAGGCATCATTCAGATATTCGCTTTTTCAGCTGGCGATTCCCTGCACCATAAGAACGATCATAGCAGCTGTTCCACTGCTTGATCGCTCTTACGGAAGGTGAGAGTGGATGCCCCCCCCCTCCCGCTGCCCTCCGGTGCTTCTACCGACTCACCGCTACGATCAAAGCCAAGATTGTTTTTTTTTTTTTGTTTTTTTTTCAGGCTTCCCAGCCTAGAGGTGAGATGTGGGGTCTTATTGACCCCATATCTCACTGTAAAGAGGACCTGTCATGCCATATTCCTATTACAAGGGATGTTTACATTCCTTGTGATAGGAATAAAAGTGATCAAAAAAAAATTTGAGACGGAAAAACATGTCAAACTAAAATAAATAAAGTAAAATGAACAATAAAATATATATATATTTTTTAAAGCGCCCCTGCCCCCGCGAGCTCGCATGCAGAAGTGAACGCATACGTAAGCCCCGCCCACATATGAAAACGGTGTTCAAACCACACATGTGAGGTATCGTTGCGAACGTTAGAGCGAGAGCAATAATTTTGGCCCTAGACCTCCTCTGTAACTCAAAACATGTAACCAGTAAAAATATTTAAAGCGTTGCCTATGGGGATTTTTAAGTAGCGAAGTTTGGCGCCATTCCACGAGCGTGTGCAATTTTGAAGGGTGACATGTTAGGTATCTATTTACTCGGCGTAACTTCATCTTTCACATTATGCAAAAACATTGGGCTAACTTTACTGTTTTTTTTTTTCTTTTAAGCACAAAACTGTTTTTTTCCGTAAAAAACGCGTTAGAAAAATTTCTGCGCAAATACCGTGCAAGATAAAAAGTTGCAATGACCATCATTATATTCTTTAAGGTCTTTGCTAAAAAACATATATAATGTTTTGGGGTTGAGAAATGTCAGAATTGGCCTCGGTGCTCCAGAACGCCTGATGGTGCTCCCTGCATGTTGGGCCTCTGTATGTGGCCACGCTGTGTAAAAGTCTCACACATGTGGTATCGCCATACTCGGGAGTAATAGCAGAATGTGTTTTGGGGTGTAATTTGTGGTATGCATATGCTGTGTGTGAGAAATAACCTGCTAATATGACAATTTTGTTAAAAAAAAAAAAAAGAAAAAAAAATCTTGATTTTTGCAAAAGAATTGTGGGAAAAAATGACAACTTCAAAAAACTCACAATGACTCTTTCTAAATACCTTGGAATGTCTTCTTTCCAAAAAGGGGTCATTTGGGGGGTATTTGTACTTTTCTGGCATGTTAGGGTCTCAAGAAATGAGATAGGCCGTCAGTACTAGTGATGAGCCGAACACCCCCGGGTTCGGTTCGCACCAGAACCCGCGAACGGACCGAAAGTTCGTACGAACATTAGAACCCTATTAAATACAATGGATGCGAACGTTCGAATTCTAAAGTGCTAATTATAACAACTATTATGCATGTTATTGTCCTAAAAAGGGTTTGGGAACCCGGGTTCTGCACCAGGGGACATGTATCAATGCAAAAAGAAGTTTTAAAAACGGTCGTTTTTCGGGAGCAGTCATTTTAATGATGCATAAAGTGAAAAAAAAAAAGTCAAATATTCCTTTAAATATCGTACCTGGGGGGTGTCTAAAGTATGCCTGTGAAGTGCCACGTGTTTCCCGTGTTTAGAACTGTCCCTGCACAAAATGACACTTCTAAAGGAAAAAAAAGCCATTTAAAACTGCTTGCGGCTTTAATGTAATGTCTGGTCCCGGTAATATGGATGAAAATCTTTAAGAAAAATGGCATAGCTACCCCATGACCCCCCCCTACCCCAGCCCATTACCAGCCCCTTTGGGTCTTGTATGGATATTAAGGGGAACCCCGCACATAAAATAAAAAAGGCCCTATATACTCTGAACAGCCGTATACAGGCGGTGCATACAAGACAGGGACTGTAGGTTTGTTCTTATGTAGAATGTGTTTGTAATTTTGAACAGGTACATTGTTGAAGTGTAGCTCCAGCCCAAAAATCTATTTTTAAACTTTTTGGAAAACATAGGTAAGGGTTATCACCCCTGTAACATTTGTTTTGCTGTCTGTGCCCCTGTTCAGAACATTTCACCTCACTTTCCGTCCCAATGACAACTGTTTTTGAAATGTGGTGTTTTTCTTGAAACAAGGATTGCTGATAAAGCATCAGTACAGAGGAGACACCTTTCTCCCATATTTATTCTTACAGGAGAGAATTTTCCTTCCTAGGGGTAGATTTCCTCTCACTTCCTGTTGTCTTCTTGCGTTTGCAAGTAGGAGTCGTTTGTAAGTTGGATGTTTGAAAGTAGGGACCTGCCGTATATACTCTGCAGAAATAGGCCCCTTAGTTGTTGGTGTTGGCACAACACTGTAAGCACTCACAGTTACTCTTGGTTGGTGCTGGAACGCCCTGCTGTCAACTATTATATCAGGAATTTTAATTACATATAATTGTTGAACAGTGGTAGTAAAAATTGGGGCTTTGATGGTGGTGCTGGTGCCACAACACTGTAAGCCCTGACAGTTACTCTTGGTGGGTGCAGCAATGGGCCCTGCTGTGAATTATTAGATCAAGAATTGTAATTACATGCCCCTTTTGAACAGGGGCTGAAAAATTGGGCCTTTCGTGGTGGTGGTGGTGGTGGCGTTGCCACAACACTGTAAGCCCTCAGACTTACTCTTGGTGGGTGCAGGAATGGGCCCTGCTGTGAATTATTAGATCAAGAATTGTAATTACATGCCCCTTTTGAACAGGGGCTGAAAAATTGGGCCTTTCGTGGTGGTGGTGGTGGTGGCGTTGCCACAACACTGTAAGCCCTCAGACTTACTCTTGGTGGGTGCAGGAATGGGCCCTGCTGTGAATTATTACATCAAGAATTGTAATTGCATGCCCCTGTTGAACAGGGGCTGAAAAATTGGGCCTTAGGCACTGGTGGCACAACACTACAACCCCTCACAGATACTGTACTTGGAGCACAGCAATGAGCCCTGTTGCAAAGTATTGCTTCAAAAATTGTAATGACACGCCCCTGTTAAACAGGGGCTGAAAAATTGGGCCTTAGGCACTGGTGGCACAACACTACAACCCCTCACAGATACTGTACTTGGAGCACAGCAATGAGCCCTGTTGCAAAGTATTGCTTCAAAAATTGTAATGACACGCCCCTGTTAAACAGGGGCTGAAAAATTGGGCCTTAGGCACTGGTGCCACAACACTCCAACCCCTCACAGATACTGTACTTGGAGCACAGCAATGAGCCCTATGGCAAATTATTGCTGAAAAAATTGTAAGTACACGCCCCTGTAAAACAGGGGCTGAAAAATTGGGCCTTAGCCACTGGTGGCGGCACCCATAAACAAAAATGATCTTCCAAGCTATCATCATCAATCGTATCATTGAGGACTCGGAGGAGGAGGATAGCCAGTCAACATAACAGCACAGGCACTCAGCATCAGCATCAGTCTTGAAGGGATGTGACATGTTAAAATCAATTAGTCTGTTATATCAGCATCAGGTGTGTGGTAGCTGGTGGTGATCCAAGACTGGTTCATCTTGATGAAAGTCAGTCGATCAACCGAGTCGGTGGACAGGCGCACCCTGTGATCCGTGACAAATCCTCCAGCAGCACTGAATGTGCGTTCAGAAAGAACGCTGGATGCAGGACAGGCCAGTAGCTCAATTGCATACTGTGCAAGCTCTGGCCAGTGATCCATCCTCAAGACCCAGTAAGCCAGAGGATTTTCGGTGGGGAAGGTGTCCAAGTCTGACCTTGCCCCTAGATATTCCTGCACCATGTTTATCAGACGCTGGCGATGGTTGCTGGAACCGATCATACTTTGGGGCTGCGGACTAAAGAATTGTCTGAACGCATCGGTCAGACGGCCACCTTCCCCACCGCTCCTTCTTTGACTGGCCGAAGCCTCAGCAACTCGTTGTCCAGGACCAGGAGTTTGTAACCTCCCAGTCTCTGGGAACGCGTTGCACAGACCTTTCTGCAAGGCCTCCCGGAGTTGTCTCATCCTCTGCTCCCTCTGCGACGGTAACATAAGGTCCGCAACCTTACCCTTGTACCGTGGATCAAGGAGAGTGGCCAGCCAGTAATGGTCCCTCTCCTTGATCCGAAGAATACGAGGATCCTTCCGCAGACTTTGCAGGATCAGGGAGGCCATGCAGCGTAGGTTTGCTGAGGCATTCGCTCCGGAGTCCTCTGGGTCACTAAGGACGACATGATCCGCAGTCACCTCCTCCCAGCCACGTACAAGTCCACTGGTTTCTTGGGACTGTAAATCATCCCTAAAAGACTGCTGCTGATGATGCTGAGTGCCAGCCTCCACCTCCATGCTGACACAATCCTCCTCCTCCTCTTCCTCTTCCTGTGCGATGGGTGGGACAGAAGGAACACTGTCTGGGTAAAGGGGGCCTTGAGAGGCAAGGAAGTCCTCCTCTTCCTGCCTCTGTTCTGCCTCAAGTGCCCTGTCCATTATTTCACGCAGCGTGTGCTCCAACAGGTGGACAAGAGGTACAGTGTCACTGATGCATGCACTGTCACTGCTCACCATCCTCGTGGCCTCCTCAAATGGTGCCAGGACAGTGCATGCATCCCTGATCATGCCCCACTGGCGTGGAGAAAAAAAACCAAGCTCCCCTGACCCTGTCCTGGTGCCGTAGTCGCACAGGTACTCATTGATGGCCCTCTGCTGCGTGTGCAGCCGCTGCAGCATGGCCAACGTTGAGTTCCACCTGGTGGGCATGTCACATATAAGGCGGTTCTTGGGCAGGTTCAACTCCTTTTGCAGCTCAGCCAGGCGAGCACTGGCATTATAAGATCTGCGGAAATGCACACAGACTTTCCTGGCCTGCCTCAGGACATCCTGTAAGCCCGGGTACCTGCCCAAGAACCGCTGCACCACCAGGTTAAGGACGTGAGCCACACAGGGCACATGGGTCAGTTGTCCCTGTCGAAGGGCGGAGAGGAGGTTGGTGCCATTGTCGCAAACCACCATTCCTGGCTTAAGCTGGCGTGGCGTCAACCACCTCTCGGCCTGGCCCTGCAGAGCAGACAGGACCTCTGCCCCAGTGTGGCTTCTGTCCCCCAAACACACCAGCGCAAGCACGGCATGGCATCTTTTTGCCTGCGTACTTGCGTAGCCCCGTGAACGGCTACGGAGCACCGCTGGTTCATAGGACAAACCACAGGAAGAGGCCATGGAGGAAGAAGAAGAGGAGGGGGTGGAGGAGAGAGGTGTGTCACAACCAGTAGTAGCATTTTGGAGGCGTGGCGGTGGGACAACCTCCAACACTACTGCACCTTGTCCTGCATCCTTCCCAGCTGCCAAAAGAGTGACCCAATGGGCCGTGAAAGAAAGGTAACGTCCCTGTCCATGCCTGCTGGACCATGAGTCAGCGGTAATATGCACCTTACCGCTGACCGCCCTGTCCAGCGAGGCCAAGACATTGCCTTCCACATGCCGGTAGAGAGCCGGAATAGCCTTCCGTGAGAAAAAGTGGCGTTTGGGAACCTGCCACTGAGGAACCGCACATTGCACAAACTCACGGAAGGGGGCCGAGTCTACCAACTGAAAAGGCAGCAGTTGAAGCGCTAGCAATTTAGCCAAGCTAGCATTCAACCGCTGGGCATGTGGATGGCTGGGAGTGAACTTCTTTCGACGGTCCAGCAGCTGGGGCAGGGAAATTTGCCTGCTAGAATCGGACGTCGGTGTACTGCTAGCAGAGTGGCCGCAAGTACTTGGCTGTGACACACCTAATTCTACACCTTCATTCCTCTCAGTGCATGTTTCAGAGAGGACTGAAGTTATAGTGGGGTTGGAGATCCCAGCTGATGCGGTGCAAGGAGAGGTCCGCTTTGTTCTTTGGTGTGGGTCTTTGAGGTAGGCTTGCCAACGAGCTGCATGGCAGGTCAACATATGTCTGGTCAGGCATGTGGTACCCAAGCGGCTGATGTTTTGGCCACGCGATATACGCTTGAGACATATGTTGCAAACAGCAGCTGTGCGATCTGATGCACTAGCCTCAAAAAAGGCCCACACCAAGGAACTTTTTGAATGACGGGCAGAGGCAGCGCCCTGCACAGGCGGAGCTCTGCGGTGTGATTCCGTCGGTGTACTGCCCTTACGCTGGCCACCAAAGGGCATCCTGCCTCGTTGGAGATGTGCCTCCTCCTCATCCTCCTCCTCCTCTCTCCTATTAGGCACCCACGTGGAGTCAGTGACCTCATCATCCCCTCCCTCCTCATCACTGGAGCCAATCTGGCAGTATGCTGCAGCTGCTGGAACATGACTGCCAGATTGGTGTCCTTCTTGAGCATCCCCTCTGTCTGCTCTCACCCTACTGCCTTCCTGTAGCTGGGTTTCATCATCAGACCCTTCGAAACGCTGGGCATCCTCCTGGAGCATGTACCCAACACTGTGCTCAAACAGTTCGGGGGACTCCTCAGGAGGAGGACATGGTGGGTCTAGGGAAGGAGTGACTGATGATGAGTCTGACATTGATAACAGGGAAGAGGACGCTTTGGCAGCTGCTTTGCCAGTACCCTGAGCCTGGGTGAGAGAGGATGAGGAGGAGGAGGAGGGCTTGGTCATCCACTCTACCAAGTCTTCGGCATGATGTGGCTCAACATGTCCAGCTGCGGAAAAGAAGGACAAGCGTGTCCCATGGCCATGTGCTGATGACAATGCACCGCGTCCACGACCAGCACTGTTGCCCCCAGACACAGAGCCTGCTTGCCCTCTTTTATTGCCTCCTGACTGTCTGCCTCTCCTTGTTTGCCTTCCAGACATTCTAATAGATGGCCTGCAGGGAGATGGGAAAAAAGCAATAAGGGCTACCTTCAGGTGTCCTTCTCTGTCCCTTTACTTAAGGATTTCTAAATATGGTTGAGGATGATTGCTTTTGCACAGAATAGCACAACGACAATTTCCCTGACTGTCCAAAAATCAAGGATTTCAAAGATGGTTGATGAGGAATGCTTTAGCACACTATAGCACAAGGAGAATTCCCCTCACTTTCCTTCTTTGTCCCTAGAAACAAGGACTCGCACAGTGAAAGAAACTGACACTCTCCCTACCTAGAGTTTTCTGTCCCTAGAAAAAATGTTTTTTTTAAGCACACTATAGCACAAGGAGAATTCACTCACTGTCCTTCCCTGTCCCTGGAAACAAGGACTTGCACAGTGAAAGAAACTGACACTCTCCCTACCTAGAGTTTTCTGTCCCTAGAAAAAATGTTTTTTTTAAGCACACTATAGCACAAGGAGAATTCACTCACTGTCCTTCCCTGTCCCTGGAAACAAGGACTTGCACAGTGAAAGAAACTGACACTCTCCCTACCTAGAGTTTTCTGTCCCTAGAAAAAAAAATTTTTTAAGCACACTATAGCACAAGGAGAATTCACTCACTGTCCTTCCCTGTCCCTGGAAACAAGGACTTGCACAGTGAAAGAAACTGACACTCTCCCTACCTAGAGTTTTCTGTCCCTAGAAAAAATGTTTTTTTAAAGCACACTATAGCACAAGCACAAAACACACTGACACTCTCCCTACCTATCCTTCTCTTTCCCTAAACTAAAGTAATCCAGGTTAAGCAAGAAAGAAATAAAAGTCACTGTCCCTGCCTATGCTGCTCTTTCCCTGCTCCGGAACACACTACACTAGGCCGCCGTGCTGGCGGCCTTTTATAGTGTGGGGCGTGTACTAAACACCCTCAGCAATAATTGGCCACAGGCATCCTGCCTGTGGCCAATCATTGCTCTCCTCGCTGCCGGCGCTGTGATTGGCCAAGCATGCGGGGTCACAGTGCATGCTTGGCCAATCACAGCGCCTGGATGACACTGCGATGGCGTAGTGCATTGTGGGCCGTTCGCGTCACTCGAATTTGGCACGAACGGCCCAAATCGTTCGATCTTCGTCGAACGATCGAACAGCCGATGTTCGAGTCGAACGTATGTTCGACTCGAACACGAAGCTCATCCCTAGTCAGTACTTCAGGTGTGATCAATTTTCAGATATTGGCACCATAGCTTGTGGACTCTATAACTTTCACAAAGACCAAATAATATGCACCAATTGTACTTATTTTTACCAAAGATATGTAGCAGTATAAATTTGGGCCAAAATTTATGAAGAAAAAATACTAATTTGCAAAATTTTATAACGGAAACAAAGAAAAATTCATTTTTTTACAAAATTTTCAGTCTTTTTTCTCTTATAGCGCAAAAAATAAAAAACCCAACAGTGATTAAATACCACCAAAAGAAAGCTCTATTTGTGTGAAAAAAAGGTCAAAAATTTCATATGGGTACAGTGTTGTATGACTGAGTAATTGTCATTCAAAATGTGAGAGCACCGAAAGCTGAAAATTCGTCTGGTTAGGAAGGGGGTTTAAGTGCCCAGTTGTCAAGTGGTTAAGTAGAACCAAACCCATCAATTTAACAGTTTCAAAAACAATTACACTCCTGACACGTGTGGGAATGTAACGGTCACATTGGTTGTGCTCTCAAGCAAGCTGTCAAACCATCAAATGGCTGGTGTCATAACTGATCACATGTGCAGCATCATGGCAGATGAAGACCAAACAGAGGCCAAGATGGCAGCTTACTTGGATGAAAACAATTGGAGTGTTTAGTTCTGCTTTAAAGCTAAAGCACATATAAGAAACACTATATAATCAAGATTTGTAGTACACACTTGTGCATGCATAAACACACATAAACATAAACACATGTTTTGGTGGTTGAGATGCATTATGCTAAAGCAGCCCATTTATTTTAAATGAGCTGTTAATGCACCTTAAAGTGGAGCTCCACCCTAAATAGCAACTTTTGCTATTTGGAACCCTCCCCCCCTCCGGTGTCACAATTGACACCTTTCAGGGGGGAGGGGGGTGAAGATACCTGTCTAAGACAGGTATTTTCACCCACATCCGGGAGTCCTTTCTCCGGGAATCTGCGGGAGTTACGTCACTTCCCGCAGACTTCCCTTGGTGTTCTGGGAGACACTCGGCTCCCAGAACACAGGAGCACCAATCAGAACGGCGCAGCGCGACTCGTGCATGCGCCGTAGGGGACCGGGCATGAAGCCGCAGGGCTTCACTTCCTGGTTCCCTCAGCGAGGATGGCAGAGGGAGCAGCAGAGCGACGAGCGGTCGCTCGTCCTCTGCTGCGGACGTCGCTGGACTCCAGGACAGGTAAGTGTCCAAATATTAAAAGCCAGCAGCTGCTGTAGCTGTAGCTGCTGGCTTTAAAAAATTTTTTTCCGGTGGAGCAACCCCTTTAAGGCACAAAAAAAACACACCTACACTATTTTTTGCTCATGGTGCATGTTCCCCTGGCAGTGCCCAGCTCTCAATGCCCTTTGCTTAACAATTCCTTGCCATATTGATTTTCAAGATTTGCTACTCATTGACTTCAATAGGGGTTAGCATCAAAATTCACAGTTTGGAGATTTTTGCATGTGTTCACCAAATCTGCCCTCAAACCCAAGCAAATATGCTGATCACTAATTAACCTACAGTATGTTGTCGTAAAATGTACATTTTACCTTGCATTACAGAAATTCCCACTGTATGTGTAAAGGTGCCCTAAATGTAAAAAAAATATATAAGATTAAATGTCTTTATACACTGAGCAAGCAAAAGTATCTGTCTTGATATTAGCCACTGGCAACCCACTGTACAGCAGCGCTCACACTAAAACCAGTATTGAATTAAAGAATATATAAATATATATATATATATATATATATATATATATTGTGAGGGGGTTCGCTCAACAGCGGGTGTGTGTGACCCCCTGGATGGGTTCACCACACAAAAACAGGCACAGCAGACAGAGTTGTAGTTGAAAAAACAAAAAGGTGTGGTTTATTTAAACTATTTACAGTGGAAAATATAACAGCAAAACAAAAAGAAACACAAAAAGAAATCCTGGTCAGCTTGACCGCTTACTACACACGTAGTTTCCCTGTCTAACAACTAGGTGCAGCCTTATGCTGCCCCAGCCCCTATCTCCCTGTTTTAGAAGTTTAAGCCACACAGGCTTTGTCTCACCGCACAGGACAGAGATCACGCTCCACAGTCTACACCACATAGAACTGGTTCCAGGATGGAGCATCTCCCTTAGCATCCTGGGAGTTCTTGTAGAGGACTTAATGAGCCCACTTGCTTCAGCTGTGCTCATTAACTCTTCCCCTGCAAGACTCCCAGCACTCCCCCTAGTGGTATAAATTTGCATAAAGCCTGAATCTAGGACATACATATCTACCATCCTGGATGCAACCTGGTGATTTTACCTGCCTGCTGTCACAATATATATATATATATATATATATATATATATATATATATATATAATTTTTTTTTGGTAACTATAAACATGGAAAACAATGTAGCAAACTATTTTGCAGTTTTTCTTTTACCTTTTTCTGTTTTGAAGGTACTTTTCTAAGCCTTGTCATCTCTTTCAAGTAAAAAAAAAAAAAGTTCTTTCATTATCACTACTTGATGCATCTTGTGTTGTAATAATAATAACCTGCAACCCTGGCACCCCCTTAGGTGTGTAATGGACTTAGAAAGTATCTCTGCAATAGGGGAGAGCTCAGGCGTATTTGGATGCTAGTCCAAACCCACGTGAGCGAGTTTTCCAGGAAGCTGTCACCTGTACTGGGCCAAACAACTGTGGCCTGGGCATTCTCTGCTTGGTAGCTGCATGTATATAAGAGGCATGTATACAGTTGTGCTCATAAGTTTACATACCCTGGCAGAATTTATGATTTCTTGGCCATTTTTCAGAGAATATGAATGATGACACAAAAACATTTCTTTCACTTATGGTTAGTGTTTGGCTGAAGCCATTTATTATCAATCAACTTTGTTTATTATTTTTAAATCATAATGACAACAGAAACTACCTAAATTACCCTAATCAAAAGTTTACATACCCTGGTGATTTTGGCCTGATAACATGCACACAAGTTGACACAAAAGGAGTTGAATGGCTATTAAAGGTAACCATCCTCACCTGTGATCTGCTTGCTTGTAATTAGTGTGTGTGTATAAAGGGTCAATGAGTTTCTGGACTCCTGACAGACCCTTGCATCTTTCATCCAGTACTGCACTGACATTTCTGGATTCTGGGTCATGGGGAAAGCAAAAGAATTGCCAAAGGTCTGCGGGCAAAGGTAGTTGAACTGTATAAAACAGGAAAGGGATATAAAAAGATACCCAAGGAATTGAGAATGCCAATCAGCAGTGTTCAAACTATAATCAAGAAGTGGAAAATGAGGGGTTCTGTTGAAACTAAACCACGGTCAGGTAGACCAACTAAAATTTCAGCCACAACTGCCAGGAAAATTGTTTGGGATGCAAAGAAAAGCCCACAAATAACCTCAGGTGAAACACAGGATTTTCTGAAAACATGTGGTGTGGCTGTTTCAAGATGCACAATAAGGAGGCACTTGAAGTAAGATGGGCTGCATGGTCGAGTCACCAGAAGAAAGCCATTACTACGCAAATGCCACAAAGTATCCCGTTTACAATACGCCAAACAGCACAGAGACAAGCCTCAAACTTTCTGGCACAAAGTCATTTGGAGTGATGAGACCAAAATTTACCTTTTTACTACAACCATAAACACTACATTTAGAGAGGAGTAAACAAGGCCTATGATGAAAGGTACACCATTCCTACTGTGAAACACGGAGGTGGATCGCTGATGTTTTGGGGCAATGCATATTTATAGCACTGTTCGCTGTATAAATGTGAATGGTCCCAAAATAGTGTCAAAAGTGTCCTATCTGTCCGTCGCAATATCGCAGTCCTGACAAAAATCGCAGATAACCGCCATTACTAGAAAAAAATATATAATAATAAAATGTCATAAATCTATCCCCTATTTTGTAGGCGCTATAACTTTTGCGCAAACCAATCAATAAACGCTTATTGTGATTTTTTTTTACCAAAAATATGTAGAAGAATACGTATGGGACTAAACTGAGAAAACATTTTTTTTTTAAAATTGGGATATTTATTATAGCAAAAAGTTAAAAATATTGTGTTTTTTTCTAAATTGTCAGTCTTTTTTTGTTTATAGCGCAAAAAAGAAAAACTGCAGACGTGATCAAATACCACCAAAAGAAAGCGCTATTTGTGGGAAAAAAATGATAAAAATTTCATTTGGGTACAATGTTGTATGACTGCGCAATTGTCATTCAAAGTGCGTCAGCACTGAAAGCTGAAAAGTGGTCTGGGCAGTAGGGGGGTTTAAGTGCCCAGTAAGGAAGTGGTTAAAAAGAGTAAACACAGTTGATTGATAATAAATGGCTTGAGCCAAACACTAACCATGAGCGAAAGAAAAGTTTTTGTGTTATCATTCATATTCTCTGAAAAATGGCCAAGAAATCATAAATTCTGCCAGGGTATGTAAACTTATGAACACAACTGTATATACAGCTGCAGGGAAGGGGATGTCTAAGTCTCAAAGGATTGCTCCAGTATAGTGGCAGCTTTCTGGTGTGCTCGCTCACATGGGTTTGGGCTAGGATCCAAATACACCTGAGTTCATCTTCGCTCGCTGATATTACAATGCTAATTGCAATATATGCCCATAAATTTACTTATAGCTCTGACTTCAATTTTTCACAATGCCCCCAGGACAGTATTGCTGCAAGGAAGTGATATAATAAGTTTAGAAAATACATACAACTGCATATTCAAAGGGAAAGGTAATTTGTAATAACATTAAATTACAAAGTGCTTGTGTAGAATATTTTTTTTTTTTGTTACATTTTTATCAAAAGTGCAGTATTTCTTTAACCACTTCAGCCCCGGAAGGTTTTAACCTTCATGACCAGGCCATATTTTGCGATATGGCACTACGTTACTTTAACTGACAATTGAGCGGCCGTGCGACGCTGTACCCAAAAAAATTGATGCCCTTTTTCCCAGAAATAAAGCATTCTTTTGGTGGTATTTGATCACCTCTACAGGTTTTTATTTTTTGTGCTATAAACAAAAAAAGTGTAAATTTTGAAAAAAAAAATATATATTTTTTACTTTCTGCTATACATATCTAATAAAAAAATGTAAAAAAAATTGAATTTCTTCATCAATTCAGGCCAATATGTATTGTCACATATTTCTGGTAAAAATAAATCCAAATAAGCGTATATTGATTGGTTTGTGCAAAGATTATTGCATCTACAAACTATGGGATATTTATATGCCATTTTTTTTTACTAGTAATGGCGGCAATCAGCGATTTTTAACAGGACTGCGACAATACGGCGGACAAATCAAACACCTAACTGACATTTTTGACACTTTTTTGGGAACCAGTGACATTATTACAGTAATCAGTGCTAAAAATATGCACTGTTGTGCCGCGTACACACTTAAATCGGAAAATCCGACAAGAAAACCGTGGATTTATTTTCTGACGGAATGTTGGCTTAAAATTGTGTTGCACACACACGGTCACACAAAATTCCGACCGTCAAGAACGCGGTGACGTACAAGACATACGACGAGTCGAGATCAATGAAGTTCAATAGGCAGTTATGCTCTTTTGCTTGATTCTGAACATGCGTGGTTTTTTATGCGTCGGAATTGCATACAGACGATCGGAATTTCCGACAAGAGCTTTTCTTGTCGGAAAAATTGAGAACCAGCCCTCAAATTTTTGTTGTCGGAATTTCAGACTAAAAGCTCACATCAAACTTTTTTGGTCGGAAATTCCAACCGTGTGTACGCGACATTACTGTACTAATGACACTGGCAGGGGGTTAACACCAAGAGCGATCAAAGGGTTTAGTAGGGGATGCTCTCTAACTGTGTGGTGGATGGACTGACTGGGAGAACCAGAGATCTGTATTCCTGCTTAGCAGTTTTTTTAGTCTTTTTAGTCTTACTTTCCTTTGATTTGACCTGGTGATCCAGCCAGTAAGTTGTTTTTCAACAGCACAAGCTATCCTGCAGATTTAGCAGTAAGGCTCGGTTTACATGTGAGTGGGTGCAGGATTTTAAAAACACACTTCTTCCCACACCCACAGAGAAAAACGAGCTGCTGTTTAGTAGATGTGTGGAGGTGCCGCCATCGCGGAATGCTCAGCTTTAAGGCTGGCCTCTGCTTTTAGAGATGAAGCTAAACCGTGTACAATTGCACCATAACTGTTCTCCAGTTAAAGCGGAGTTCCGGTCAGAATTTTTTATATTTTTTTGGCAAGTTAAATTTACTGTATTTATCGGCGTATAACACGCACAGGCATATAACACACACCCTGACTATTAGAGGGAAGTTTCAGGAAAAAAACTTTCCACAGCCCCCTGCGTATAACACGCAGGCACAGTTTACCCTCTATTTTTAGGGTAAAAAAAGTGAGAGTTATATGCCAATAAATACAGTAATTACATTAAAGATAGAAATAGCTCCCTAATCGATCAGTAAATCATTCTATCACTTGCCTTATATGCTGCAGCTCATGCTTTGACCGTTGCCATCCTATGTGTGGGCATCTGAAGCCCAGTTTTTTTTACTTGTTTTCATGGAGAGGTGCATGCTGGATAACCAGCATGCACCTCTCGATCTCGCTTGTGCAAAGTAGAGCGGCGCTCGTAGCGCAGGTTGTTTATTTTGTTGTCATGACAACGGGCGGCGGCGGAGGAACGTCCCGCCCGTTGTTATGACAACACAGATAACACAGGCAGAGAAAGACGCATAGTCTCCTGGGAAATTATGACACTAATTTCCCAGGAGTCAGTACGGCTTAGGTAGGATAGGAGAACCACTGTGGTCCAGGAAGAAGGCAGATTAGCAATTCTGCCTAGGCAAGGTAAAAAAATTTTTTGCACAGAATCTTTTTAAACATGTTAAAAGGAAGCTATAGAAGTAAAGTATGATTTTAGGGTGGAACTCCGCTTTAACTCTCTGGTCCATGCACACCTTTTCTGTAACTTGTATTTAGGAGAGACACGCTGAGCCTTGTCCACATCCACCCATTTGGCATATCACTGCTACCTCACACCCAGTAATGGTATGGGGTCCCACCGTTCACCCAGCGCAGACTTCATGCATGCACTAAACTTCACTTGACTCTTCTGTACTTGTGTACAGGCTGGGGACCTCTGCAGCGTGAGTCCACTCACATTGCTTTGAGAGACAGACCACTCACAGAGAGAGTGCCGATGACAACTCCCTCCTGCAAGAGGCTATCCCACCTGCCCTAGGCACACACTTAATGACAAACTGCTTGATAGACTTTTGTTATCATGAGTAACCACTTGTATCTGCACACTGCACAAAATTTGGTACTAACGTCTTCATACCCCAGTGTGTCTAGTGACCTAAACTACAGACCATGTGTTGCAGTTAGTTGCATTACACCCTTTGAGTAGCTTCAGACCAGGTAGGAATAAAGTGTCAAAGCTTTACTTAGAAAAGTGCAAAATTAACATCTCCAAGTCCAACATGCAAGAACAAGATTTTTCCTACATCTCCACTTCTAACTCAGGCTGTGTGCTGCCCCAGCATACCTACAAAGGTAGAGTTCAGGTACAAAGAATAGGATATATTAGTGGCATTTCCCAGTGCTGAAATCTTCTGGGATGCACCCCAGGTCTTGATGACCCTCTACATCACAGCAGTAGCGGCTCTCCGATCTTCTCCTTTATGGCACTGGGTCGCTTTGCTCAGGGGCTCTCTTTTTCCATCCCAACCACCCTCTTAACCCAGGCTCCGGACCACTGTCCGTCTTTTATATCATAGGACCAGTGGGTCGGACCCAACGTTAACCTGCCAAAACCAAAGAACAAGGAAAAGGACTAACTCTTACCATTCCCATCTGGGGCAGCGTCTAACTGGCGTAAGTTCAACCCGCTTAAAAGATGAAAACAGAGGGAAAGAGCCTAAAAAAGAAAACCTATGCAGCCACCACATCTTATGATTGGTAAGCTGTAATATATAAAAGATTTTGGGCTTAATACTGCTTTAAGCGAGTCACAAACATCCAGATCTGTCAACATCACAGTAAACGATGGAAAATGAAAGGTCTCTGTCAGGCTGCTGAACCTGCAATGACTTTTTCATTCCGTCTATTCTGTTTTCCAGTAAATGTGCAGTAAAAGGCTTGTTCCTTTAACTATGGAGAAAAGCGAACAATCCTTAATTGGTCACAGAGATTGTTCAGCATGCCAGAAGATCTCTGTGACAAAGGCAGAGGTTTTTCAACATTTGCATGTCCTTGCTGTTGCTTGGTCATTAACCCCTACACTGTCTATTGCTAACATTCCAGACAAGGTTGGAAAACTACCCAAGGAGACCGGTGCACAAAGCAATACTGCTCTATTTATTTTACATATAACATTTTATATATAGGATCGCAGTGGGATGCTCATTCAATATTAAGGAAAGATGAAATATACAGTACAACACGGGCTAAATTAAAACAAAAAAATAGACATTTTTTTTCTACCTATTGGACTGTCGTCATTTTAATGAATGGATCTCTGAAAGGATGCCTGCGATAGACGGCCTATTGCAATCGCTGCCATGGCTTTGTCTTGTTTACAATGCTGTGCCTGTTCTTTACACTCCTGTACACACATCCACCTGCATCTCATTTTCCAGGATGTTCTTGATTTAGGTTAAAAACTTATTACTATTGATCCAAAATGTGCTGTTGTCTGTGCAAAAAAAATCGAAGATGAAAATAGCAGAAAATAATATTAGTTTCCAAAATAATAAATGTGTTTTGTGCTGGATTTTGAATCCAGAATTTATGGATTATCTAAATTCAAGGGGACTTGATAGGTACTAGACAGTATTATGAATGTGCCTGCAGTGGAGAAAACTGTATTAGAGGCTTGGCTGATATTTCCATACACTAAGGCTCCATGTACACAGGAGCTGATAAACTGCAGTTTATTGGCGTTTTGGCGGTTTTTTAAAAAGCCCATTAACTGCACTCTATGTTAGCCTATGTGTTCATGTACACATAACGTTTTTTAGCTTTAATGAGCAGTGGAGTTAATGGGCTTTTTTCTGAACGTAAGAAATTTGCGTTCAAAGTGCCGTTTTTCGGCAGAAAAAAACGCCAAAAAACGCCAAACGCCAAAAAACGCTCATAAACGCTCAAAAACGCTAGCCGCGAGGGTTTTGTAGTGTTTTTTGGTCCAAAATATTTTTATTTTTTTTTAAAAAGAAAAAACGCTACACTGAAAAACGCTAATAAAAGCTAGTAAAAAAACGATGATAAAAGCTAGCTTTTTCTGCTGCTTTAAAAACGACCGTTTTTGAGCTTCTGTGTACATGGTGCCTAACAGGAAATGACGCTTCATTTAAACTTTTCACATCTGAAATCACAGCTATGGCAGATTGCCCAGGGCAGTCTTATAGATATTGTTGTTGTTCCTCTTTATAAATCAGTTATGAGGAGTCACTTATCAATATAAATTGTATTCGCCAATAGAAAGTCTACTTATTACATTTTATTGACATTTTATTGAAAATACTACTGATAGTGTGTGGTGCAGCTATGCCCAATTACTGTATATTGAGCAGCGGTTCCCAACCTTTTTGGCACTAGGGACCGATTTTGTGGAAGATAATTGTTTTGTTCCACGGTACGGGGGGTGGTGGTAGTTGCAGTTTAGGTGGGTGCTGGGGGGTGTCGGTGTCAAGACCAGGATGATTCTGTTGGAATACAGAATTGTATTTCGTGCAATAACTACTATATGTTAGTATTTAGTAGAGATATATTCTTCAACCAGTAGATGGCAGTGTTAACAAGTTTGTATCTATCGTAATACACTTTTCTCTGAATAAAGTTCCTGTTTCCTGTCTGCAGTTAAGCAGCAAAGCCCATGTGGACTGTGAACTGTCTGTTCTGTAGTGCTATATATAGAATTTCTAACAGGTTATGGGCCCAGGCATAGCCCAGACACCCACCCACACACCAGAGAAAACGAGACATCCTGTCATACCCAGCGAAAGCAGATACAAGATAGAGCAACAGAAAGAAGACTGAAACAGAATAAAAGAAAATGGCCTGTAACACAGCTACAACAAAGCTTTTATTTGCAAATATGACAAACCAGAACTACCAATCTTGGAAGTTCAGGATGAAAATGCTGCTAATACGAGAAGGTACGTGTAGATGTATAAATGAAGTCAAGCCAGAACACCCTTCAGATGAGTGGATAGAGAAAGGCCACAACGCTCAGAGCACAACCTCTCTTAGCATAGAAGATGATAAAATTCTACATTTATGCAAGTGTGAAACTGCTATGTGTGGGAAGGATTACAAAAGGTGCATTATGAGCTATTCTCAGTAATAAGCTATATTTGATTAGAAAGCTATACCAAACCAAGCTGATGAAAAGCCAGGATATGCAGGATTACATAAGGCACACCTTGGAAATGGTTGAACGCCTGAGAGGCATAGGAGAAAAAATAAAAGATTTTTATGTCGCAGCACTATTACTCAGTGGCTTATCAGAAAGTTATGAAACATTTGTCACAGCACTTGATGCACGTCCAGATGTTTAACTGATATTGGAATATGTTAAGGGCATACCTGTGGATGAACATAAGCATAAAACAAAAGCATTAATAGGGACACTGCTTCTGGAAATCTGGAAAGCTAGAATGCAAAAACAAGCTAAACTACAAAAGACCAAAGGTGTGAAGGAAGAAACTGATTTTGCTTCAGATAATTAATAGTTTGTTCAATCCAAAAGTTGCACCTCACTTTTGCAAGAATGGTGTGTTGATGTCACATGACAAATTACAGAAATTTATTTACTCACATTGACAACGTAAAACAGGAAAAATCACCACAGCTAATGGGCATAGCTAGAGAACATGACTGAGGGTGCTCTTTTGCTTAGTGTGGTCAGTTTTGAACAGGAAAGCAGAGGGACTGGCAGGAACACCAGGGATTTCACACAAAGGAGGCAATACAAAGAGAACAGGATACTTTCTCATACAAGTACATGGTACAGCAGACCCAAATCAGGTATATGAAGTGTTGGGGTAACAAATGCTTTAATCTTTTGTCAGTGAAGAATCTCACAAAACAACGCAATGTAATGACCTCCCAAGATGACAGTTGTGCCATCACAAAGAGGATATCTTACTTGCAAAGGCTAAAATTAAGGATGAACTGTATCAGCTGAACTGCAATGAGGTGGTTAATACTGCCAAGGAGGAAAAACATTTAAACTGCATTCACACATGGCACAGACTACTTGAGCTCAGAAGTCCTGACATAATAAAGAAACTAGCTGAAAATGACTATGCAAGTGGAAAAAAAATAGTCCATGTGATCAAACAATGAAATGCACCAGCTGTATAAAGAAAAACCTTCCCAAAGCAGAGCAACAGCAGAGCTAAGAAACCCCTGGACTTAATTCATTCAGATCTTTGCCAATGGAAAAATTGTTCCAGCGTGGTCCTCACCCAAACTGATTTTTCAGTCGGCTGGGGCTCGGGAGCAAAGGAGTGAGCAGAACCTGTGCTTGTATACAGATACTAGCGTGGTAGAACACACACAGAACCTGCAGCCAAAGATTGAGCCAGCTCACAAGCATGCAAGGTCCCAAAGCTGTGTGCAGAGTGAATCAGCAGGGGTGGAAATGAGTGTTGGGGGGGGGGGGCAAGCAGGCAGACTCATAGCCGACAGCGGTCGGCTACATACTTCTATTTCTTTACACATCCATGTTAAAATGCAAATGTAAACAGTTTTGATCAATCCTACTGTTTAAACTCTATTTCATCTGGGACTTTAAAAACTCTATCCATGAGCTCTAGGCATTTCAAATATATATGCCTGTAAAGCATCATACAACCAGCTGTGCCAAGTTTGCCATCAGTAATAGCCAGAAATGCATTGCTTTTACAGGTTATGATTTCATTCTCTTTCACCCTCACAGAAGTCTGTGTTTAATGGAAAAGAATCAAATTTCTTTTTAACAAGACAACCATTCCTTATCAGGCCTGGAGGGCCACCAAGAGAGCACTGAAGAGTCTCATGTGGCATGAAGGCCATCAACTCAGCAATACCAGTATAACTGTTTATGCCGTTACTATCATGACAGATAAAAAGAATAAGAGCAACACACACACACATACATATATGTACGGTAATTACACCATATATCAGTTAGGTGAGTTTTAAAAGATATTAGAAGTATGTTCAGTTTGGAATATTGTTTGTTTCTTTTCAAATGTTTATCTTTCATAGATACATACTTTTTATCTGGAATCTTCTGGCTATGATGTCCTTAGGTCTTTATTTGTTTCCCTTTGGCAGCACCGCATAGTCTTTGCTATGGTGTCATCACAGCTCTATGCACTATTATACTGCCCAAGCTGATGTGTTGACGAACCAGCCACATGATACATCCACCATGACATTCTGGACTCACAGGATATGATTTTTTTTTATGCTGCCCTTCGTTCAACCTACAACAAAATTATCTTAGGGGACATCATTGTAGACAAGCCAAGTATTGTAAGCAGAACTGCATTTTTTATTTTAAAACCACTCTTTTTATTTTTTGTAAAAGTTTAGATGTGCTTAAAGTTACTTTTACATGAACTAAAACTGTCATATACTCCAAGAGATTTTAGTGCCTTTCTACAACAGGTTGGAAATTAATGGGTTTCAAGCAAGCTTAGCTTACACTCTCTAGGCACCAGGCTGGCAAAAATGGTAATTCCAGCAATTTGACACAGAATTAAAGGGGTTGTAAAGGTACAATTTTTTTTCCTAAATAGATTCCTTTACCTTAGTGCAGTCCTCCTTCACTTACCTCATCCTTCGATTTTGCTTTTAAATGTCCTTATTTCTTCTGAGAAATCCTCACTTCCTGTTCTTCTGTCTGTAACTTCATACAGTAATGCGAGGCTTTCTTCCTGGTGTGGAGTGTCGTGCTCGCCCCTCCCTTGGACTACAGGAGAGTCAGGATGCCCACTAACACACAGCTCCTTTCTCTATATCCAACGTAGAGAGTGTCCTGACTCTCCTGTAGTCCAAGGGAGGGGGCGAGCACGACACTCCACACCAGGAAGAAAGCCTCGCATTACTGTGTGGAGTTACAGACAGAAGAACAGGAAGTGAGGATTTCTCAGAAGAAATAAGGACATTTAAAAGCAAAATCGAAGGATGAGGTAAGTGAAGGAGGACTGCACTAAGGTAAAGGAAGCTATTTAGGGAAAAAAAATTGTACCTTTACAACCCCTTTAACCCTCTGTATATTGCTTTATATCCTTACATATTTCTAGCAATCTTTTTTAAAGCAGGAATTCCTGGAACACATGTACATGTTCAAGCTTGTATAGGGGGACCACGATTGGCTGTATGTTGGCGCCAAACTGCTCAGGTCCCTGCAACGCTGTATCCTGGCCTAAGCCAACAAGGCCCAGGCCTAGGGCAGCACTTTGCAGGGGGGCAGCACAGAAAGAATCCCCACCGGCTTGTGTTACACTGTTAGTGCTTCTAATTTTGACTGTCCTATCATCCTAGACCACAAACCTTCCTCACTGTCCTCTATGTTTTCTGCTGCACCATTGGCATGGTTATATCTTCTTAGTCCTCTCCATAAAATTATCATAAATCTGTGCTTTAAGTATAACTATAGGCAACACTTCTTTTCCCTGACCCATTGCAGAGATTTCCTTCACTTCCTGCCCCATAGCCAAACAGGAAATGAGAGGAAATCCCCAATTTCAGTGTGGGTCTTAAACAGAAAGGGGTGTGGCCTCGACAGGAAGGGGTGGGTCATATTTAAATTAGGGGGTGCACGAGTTTAGTCAGGCCTAGGGCAGCACAAAATCTAAATACATTACTGGGTCCCTGCTCTTCTTCTCCTTGTATAGGACAGCTATTCACCTGCTGGTACTTGTATCCCTTCACAATACTGTGCCAAACTCCTGGCCATAAGGCCCGCTCATGATATCCCTGGCCGTATATCCTAATATTTAAAGTGGTACTAAAGGTTCTTTTACCTAAATGCATTCTATGCGTTAAGGTAAAAAGACTTCTAGTATCACCCCCCCCCCCCCAACCTTCACCCAAATACTTACCTGGCTCCTCTTTTGATTCAGCTCTGTGCCCAAGAGCAGCACTGTTGTTTCCCCTCTCCTGCCGCCAATCAAATCCTGTGGGGGGAGGGGGCGAGCCACACTGTGTGTGTCAATAGATGCACATAGCCCAGCTTGGTATCGAACCTTCACATATGCCCTCACAGCAGAGCCAGGAGCGTTGGCAAAGAGCACCAGGAGAGGCGGTTTGGGGCTGGTAAGTATAACATGTTTGTTATTTTATATTAAAAAAAGCGGAGCGTTTAGAACCGCTTTAATAATAAAGGAATGTCCACACAAAGGATATGTTTTCTTTACTTTACTGTGGCTTTGACTTCTAACATAACATAGACATACTGACAGAACAAATTTGTTGCAGAAACCCACTGGTAGGAGAAAATATTCTGTATCTTTAATTAGGGTGCAGAACGCCAGTACATAAATTGTAAGCCATCTTCCCTTTCCCTTTCTCTTTCCTTGATAGCACCATGGAGTTGGAACCACTAATCATTATGCTAAGTCAACAGTATTCAGTATGCTGCACCTTTGATTATTGTTATATTAGACTCCAGAAGAGCACGGGAATACCCATTATACCTAGTATTCAGCCTTTATCACCAACTCTAATTAAGGTGCTTTTCTTTAAAGGTATTTTGCATCCCACTCCCAGTTGTGTCAGGTTGCAAATGAGTCAGGGCAACAACAGGAAAGTTCTCTCTACAAAGAGCCTAATACCCGATTACATAATTCCCTTTACCACACTATTTTGGGACAGGGCCACCCAGTGGCAGACTAGATAATTGCACCTGCTATCAAGCTGGTCGACTTTGTATGAAGCGTTTCTGAAGCCAATTTTTTTTAAATTAAAATATTAAAAATATTATACTTACCTGCTCTGTTCCATGGTATTGCACAGAGTGGCCCCAAAGCTCATATTCTGGGGTCCCCCACCAGTGTCCTCTGCTCCTCCTCTTCTTTATCTGCCCACATAGCCAACTGCTTGCCCTGATGGGCTGGAAACCTAAGGACTCTGTTCGACTTTTTTTTTTTTTTTTTTAAAGATATGTTTTATTACATTTTTTCATAACATACAGACATAGAAAGACAATATGTGGGGGCCTAGCCAGGCCTGTCCCACACACAACATATACAACTTGCTCCTATATCAGTCTACACAGAAGAATATCTGCACATCCATTTAAGCAGCATAATATAATATAAAGACAAATTACAGCAACATAATAGACCTACTAGACAGTCATAGCTGGTAAAATTGCATAGGAGTATAGTTATGGTTCAAGGTATGCTACAACCTACCTACTCTTTCATGGCAGTATGGGGGAAAGGGTCAGGGGGCTAGCCAGCCACCTGCCCCAAATTTTATAAAATGTTTTCTTCCTTTTGCGGATCTCAAAAGTGAGTTTGTAAAGTGGAAGGGCATCATTGACTAGTTTCAACCATAGCCCCACTGTTGGGGTTGCTGCTCCCCTCCAGGTCAATAAAATTGATTTTTTAGCATAACAGTAAAGGATCCGAAGCAATCGTTTGACCTGGGAGGGAACAGTGAGGTCGCCAAAGACCCCCAGGAGGAAATTCTTGGGATTTAATATGTTGGGAAGCCCCAGCGCTGAAGAGAGAAAGGAGTCTACTCTCCTCCAAAACTCCTGCACTATGGGACAACTCCAGAAGCAATGAATGAAGTCAGCTGTATATCCACATCCCCGAAAGCACTCAGCCGAGGACAAAATGCCCATTCTGTGCATCCTGGCCGGGGTGAGATGCGATTGGTGGAAGATTTTTATTTGGATGATCCTGTCCCTGGAGGATACAACAGAAGCCTTGAAAGTGTCACAGAATTCGGACCAGTCCTCCTCTGTTATGGATATATCTAGGGAGTCCCATTTACGTTGTGATGCCTTGAATCTAGGGTTGGAGCCCACCGCCAGTGCGAAATAATAAGTAGAGATAAGTTTCGTGCGGTCTGGGGATCGTAAGAGTTTTTCTAAGTCAGAAATCACAAGCGGGTTGTCTAGTAAACCAAACTGTGCTCGCACAGCGTGTCTAAGCTGATAGTAAAAAAATAAGTAGGTATGTGGTAAGTCAAAGTCAGTTCTCATCTGCGCGAAAGATTTAAATCCTTGAGGTGAGTATATGTGGCATAAGTATTTTATCCCCCGAGAGGTCCACCTTTGTGGGTCAGGCAGGGAGCCAAATTCTGGTAGTGTAGGGTTAAACCAAAGTGGACTATTAGGGGAGACTGACCAGGAGCCAGGGGCGTGTTTAAGCGTCACTGTTTTAAATAGGGACAGAGATGTACGTAAAATAGTCAGTCCAGGTCCCGGGGGCGTGCATCCACGATAAACAATGTTATGCAATGTTTCGAATGATGAGACCATGGCACCTTCAGTGGTGGTACAGGCATTATTCGGGTCAGGGTGCAGCCAATCATGAATATTAACCAGTTGGGATGCTTGATAGTAAAGGTAAAAATCAGGGAAAGCTAATCCTGCCAAGTGGGACGGAAGGCGCAGAGTTTCCAGTGCCAATCTAGGGGGCCTACCATTCCAAAGGAACGCTATACAAATCGAATCAATACTCTTAAAGATTGTTTTGGGAATTTTGCAGGGGGAGTTAGCCAGGACATACAAAAGTTTAGGAAGATATATCATCTTTAGGATATTGGCTCGCCCCATCAGATCCAGGGGTAAGTCCTTCCATTGTTTAGTTTGGGTTTGCAGTTGGAGTAGTAAAGGGCCTAAATTATTGGTAATATATAGGGATAATGGCAATTGAACTATAACACCTAGATATCTAAAGGAGGTGGCTATTTGTAGTCTAGAATCCGAGTGAACCTGTGGAGCAGGAGTCTGATCTATGGGGAAGAGGGTAGATTTCTCCCAGTTCACTCGGAATCCAGAAAAGTCTCCAAAGGGGGTCACCGTGGTCAACAGACTAGTAAGTGAGTCCTGAGAGTCTGCTAAGTAAACCAATGTATCATCTGCATAGAGCGAGATCCTTTCTTCTATCTCATTTATGGGCAATCCGTGAAGGAGTGGGGAATTACGGATCCGAATAGCAAGGGGTTCCATGGCCAAGGCAAACAGGAGGGGCGACAAAGGGCAACCCTGTCGGGTGCCTCTGGTGATCTTAAATGTGTCAGTGATCTGAGAGTTAATGCGAATGCGGGCGAGTGGCATGGTATAGAGGAGTTTGATCCAGGCTATCAGCCGTGGACCAAAGCCATACAACTGCAAGACCCCAAACAGGTATGGCCATTCCACACTGTCAAAGGCCTTGCAGGTGTCCAAGGACACCACAACTCGGGTCGCCGGACAGTCATGTGGAAACGTCAAGTTGTGGAACAGTCTACGAATGTTCATCCGGGTTGATCGACCGGGTATGAAACCACCCTGATCACTCCCCACTAGCCCTGGGATCACCATGTTCAGGCGGTTCGCCAGAGCCTTGGCTAGAATCTTGGCATCAACATTAATAAGCGAGATCGGCCGATAGGAGTCACATTTTAACGGATCTTTTCGCGGTTTAAGAAGTAAAACAATAAGTGCCTCTCTCATAGAGGGAGGAAGTACCCCCTCCTGCAATGCTGCATTGTATGTTTTAAGCAAAATAGGGCCAAGAAGGTGCTGAAATTGCTTATACCATTCCACTGGGAACCCGTCCAAACCTGGCGTCTTATGAGCCGGCATCTGTGAAATCGCCAATGAAAGTTCTTCCACAGACAGCGGCTCATCCAACTCTCCCCGGACCTGGTCTGTCAATCGGGGGAGCGACACCTGGCCTAAATAGTCATCTAGTTGTGTCTCTGAATAAGTAGCTCTGGAAGTATAGAGGTCTTGATAAAAGGAGAGAAAGGCTTCTGCTATATCCTGAGGGACAGTACTAATCGTAGTTCCTGAAACTAATATCCTGGGGATAGAAATAGGGGCATGGTCAGGTCTGGAAAGATATGCGAGTAGGCGCCCTGCTTTGTTACCATGCTCAAAAGTCTTTTGCGTGACATAGAGTAAACGTTTTTTAGTGAGATCTAACAAGCGAAGTTCGTATTCCCTGCGACTATGAAGCCACGGGGCTAACGTGGCCGCAGAGGGCCTTTCAGAGTACTCTGCCTCCGCCTTCACCATAGTCTGTTCTAATTCCTCAGTACGTTGTAGATTATTTTTAAGCAGAATACCCGTAATTGACATAAAGGCACCTCTCAACACTGCCTTGGAAGCATCCCAGACAGTGGTGAGTCCAGTAGTACCCTGATTCAGCTGCCAGTATTCAGTCACGCCTTTCTGGCACTCTGCCTGTACAATCTCATCCTCAAGCCAATGTGAGTTCAATCTCCAGACCCGGGGGTCCGATTTTGGCAGGAGGAGAAGACCAATCAGCAAAGGAGCATGGTCCGAGATCCCTCTAGGCAGGTAAGCTATGGAATGAACCAGGGGGAGTACATCCGCCGGGGCAAATGCCATATCTATGCGAGACATAGTATGGAAGGAGTCCGAATGACAGGAAAACTGTCTGTCATCCGGATGCTTCCAACGCCATAGCTCGGTAAGGGCAAATACCTGGGTCCAGTCAATAAAAGAGGGGTACGGCCTGCCCCCACCCCGCAAGCGGTCTACTGAAGGGTCGAGTACAGCATTGAAATCACCTACAAAGAGCAGGGGACCCGGGGATCGGGACAGTAACATGAGAGACAAATGGGAAAGGATTTCTGAGGAAAACGGTGGAGGAATATATATGTTCACCAATGTAAAAATTGTGGAGGCTATACGGAGGGTGATTATAATAAATCGTCCCGCAGGATCCGACTTCACAAGCAAAGTCTCAGCCGGGAGGGACTTCGCCAACAAAATCGAGACCCCACGGGAGAAGTTAGAATAAGAGGCATGATAGTGGCTGGCCAGCCAGGGCCTTTTAAGGGACTTAAGCTTAGAGCCAGTAAGGTGGGTCTCTTGGAGACAAATGATATGGGGTCTGTATTTTTTTAGATAGGAAAACAGCAGGGACCGCTTGTGAGGTGAGTTCAACCCCCTAACATTCCACAAAATCAGTTTTAAAGTGTCAGCCATGAGTAAGTATAAGTAATACAGGAACAATGCAAGGATAATCATGTGATGCAGCATACCACAAACAGTTTCTATGACACTGTCTATAATAGGTGTGCAATAGTGGCAAAAAGAACATTTTCCTAGGAGCAGCTATACCAACCAAACACCAAAGAGGCCAGTCCTTCCCAATAACTAAAACTTGTGAGAGGACCGCCGAAATAAACATCCCACCCTTAACCCACCCCCCTCCCTGCTCTACCAACCCAAACACAGTGAGCCTTGAACCCCAAAACAAAAACATTCCCCCCTCAGCAACAGTCTGGGGAAGAAGCGAAAAACCCTGTGGCCTCACCACCTACTAGTATGGGGGGAAGCAGCAGTTCCATAATGGCTCACAACTGCAGTGTAAACGTCCCTGTTGTAGAATCTGGAGGAAAGGAAAAAAAATAAATAAAAAAAAATAAAACTTTTCCAATAGACATTTCTCTTCTTTTTGAGATAGAAAAAATAAATCAAAAGAATCTCTTCTTTCTTTCCTTTTCCTCTCCTCCCCTTTTGAAAATTAAAGGCACAGACAGTAATAAGTGCAAGAGGCACAGTGATAGTAATCTGCAGTTCAAAGGGCAGTGATAATAGGAGCTCTTATCCGGATTGTTAATAGTGCAAGAGTGACCTCCGTAGGGAAAAAAAAAAAAAGGGGGGGGGGAAAGGCAATTAGGGCCAGCCTCTGACCAGGGGGAGAAAGTCACAGTAACAAGTTGATTCCCAGAGGACCGAGCCCCTGGGAAGCAGATAGGGAAAATGAAGGGTCATCTGGAGACTCATGTTCCTTCACTCGAGGATTCAATTGCGGCGTTGTTGTCTGGGTTGTTTCCCAAATCTTGAATCTAACCAGGACATAGCTTCTTTAGGACAAAAGCAAAAGTGGGCTTTGCCTTCATGGATGATCCGCAGCTTAGCAGGGAACAACATAGCATAGGGAAGACCTTCATTACGGAGACGATCTTTCACTGCTGCAAAGGATATTCGCTGGCGCTGTACTTCAGCAGAGAAGTCAGGATAGATGGATATGTTGTTGCTGTTGAACTTGAGGGGACCTTTTTCTCTGGCCAGGCGTAGAATAGTAACCTTGTCCCGGAAGTTAAGGAATTTTGCAATGAGAGATCTCGGGGGGGCCCCAGGTTGTGGGGCACGCGGGGGGGTGCGGTGCACCCTCTCAATTTCAAAGGTGTTGGAAAATTCTTCGAATACATCGCGCAACCATTTATGCAGAAATCTTTCCGGGGCGGGGACCCTCCGATCGTTCCGGGAACCCCACAAATCGGAGGTTGTTCCTTCTGGAACGATTCTCCAAATCGTCCAGCTTAGCTCTGAGGACCCCCAACTCATCCGTGGCTGTGCGTACAGTGGCAGATAATGGATGCACAGAGTCTTCCAGGGAGCTGACACGGCCCTCTACCTCCCCAGTCCTGTCCCTCAAACTCTGAACATCCTGCTTCAAAAGGGAGAAATCAATGTGGATGCTCTCTATTTGTAAAGTGAGGGAGGTTTTGACATCTTTAATGGCTACCAGGATTTCAGCCAGGCTGGGCTCAGCAATGGAGGGGCTCGGGGATGTAGATTCCTCTGAGTATGCTGGGGAGTCTAAGGGTTCAGTGTGCACAGCCTGGGTGCGAAATACAGCAGGGACAGAGCCACTCACCCCCTGATAGGAATCCTGTGCTGCAGATGTAGATGACTGCAGCGCGGCCTCGTGCACTGCCGGAGGATCGGCGCCATCTTGCCTTCTAAACCGGGCCAGTTGTTCCGCCGTTGATTGGGCGGTGGCCCGTATTTATTCACCATCATGCCTGTATCTGATGCCCGCCGTCCTTAGGAGCAAAACTGTGCCTTTAGGTAGCAGATTGAGGGTAGGATGCCTGCAGGATGGATATGTGGAGCCGGAGCTATGAGATTAAGCAGCCGCTCTCATGGACTCTCAGCCACGCCCCCCTCTGTTCGACTTTTAGTTACCAGCTATGGACCTTCTGTCTTTAGGGATCATTGCCAATCATGGATTCTAAGGACATTTACTACCTCTGTGGAATATTTACCTTCATGGACTCCTGCCCTAACAGATTGCTTATGAACTTGCTGCTTACTCAGGTATGATTACCCTAAGGGTAAGTGCACCTCTGTACAGGATTTCATTTAAGAAGTTGCTTTGCAAAGACTGTTCTTCTATGTTTGCATTTCTTCAGTAAAGACTATTTGTGTTCCTTTAAATGCCTGGTCTGAAGTCCAATCTATTGAAATTTAATAGAAACTTTATTAATGCACAATTAAAAGGTCATTAAAATCACATAAAAAAATGGAGCATCCCTTTGGCTATTGGAAAACGTTTGCTTTATGATATAACCTTACACTTCTAAGTACTAACTTGCTACTCTACCCCCTGCCTTGTCCCCTATCACTGCTTAAAAATGAACAAAGAGAGTTTTTTTTTTTTTTTTAATAGGAACAAGGGAGAGAGGGCTGGGGCACAGGACACCCTTGGCAGACTCCACAGACCAAAATAGAACTAGGCAGACAGCAATACAGAAAAAGGGCCTTTAAGCTGAATGCAGCAATCCGTATCTTGTAGCAACTGCTGTCTTCTATAGCAACAACTTCACTCGCAATATCCCACTGTAGATCCTCAAGCTCAACTCACAGTATCCCACTGTAGATCATCCTCAACCTTAGCTCACAGCTAATCGCTGCACTTCTCAAGCTTCACTCACAGCTACCCGCTGTATTCTTCAAGCTTCACCCACAGCTCCCCACTGGGTTCCTCAGACTCACAGCTACCCTCTGAATCCCTCAAGCTTTACTCACATCTACCCGCTGGATCCCTCAAGCTTTACTCACAGCTACCTGCTGTACTTCTTTATAAGCATTACTTACAGCTACCCGCTATACTCCTTCAAGCTTTACTCACAGCTACCTGCTGTATTCTTCGTGGATGAGTTCTCGCCTGAAGCTTTCCCAGCTACTTCACAGTCCCCGGCTGATGAAGAGTCTGCTCCTGTACTCCTTCAAAACTCCATCCCTTCGACACCTGCCTCTGGCAACAAGAGTGGTTGACCCTCTGGCAACGTATTCTCCTATACCTCCTGGCAACGATCAGGCTCCCCTCGGGGCGAAGCCCCTTTAGAGGTGGCTAGGCCTCAGGATTCAGGCCTACACCTCTGCACCTCTGCTGCTGCTCCACACCCACCCAGGCCACAGCCCGGGTGGAAAGAACCCCGATCACCTGACTCTCTCCAAATAAATAGACTATCCCAGCAGCCTCAGCGGCCAAAGAAACTCCTGCTGATTGGCTGAGAAACACATTCACTCATAACCTGAATTAACTGTAATTATCATACTAATGCCAAAGGTAACAGTGCCACCTATTGACAGAAGAGAGAATCACAGTTCAATTCAAGCTTAGGAGAAAATCATTTGATCAAACTTCAAATTAGCCAGGCTAGTTACCACCTAGCACAACTAAATTTACTAGCAGCCCTGTTTAGGACAAGGGTGCTACATACGTAATATACATATAATCATCCAGGGGTTGTCATTATCCATTCACATAAATCTCGACATGTTTAGCATATATCGCTTCCTCAAGTGCAGAGGTGCAAAGTTTGGACTGCTACAACGAGCGTCAGCAAAAAGGGGGATTCTGAAAATGGTATACCACAGAAACCAGCCGATCCCCTCCAAGGATCAGAGGGAGAAATTGGAGTCCAGCCAGGTATTAAAGATAGGACAGCAGTCACTTCTGTCCAAATATATAAGACCTCTCAAAGAAGCCTCTCAAAGCCTCTCAGCATGTTTAACAGCCATAGTAAGACTGCAGACATCTATATAGAAACCATCAAAGGTGCATGAATATATTTTTTTCAGGGCTTGATACTCTAGGGGTCCTTGTGTACAAACAAACTGGTACAATATAGCAGTTCAACATTCATTTTTTCAGAAATCTGTACAGTATATAGACAGTATCCAGGATCCCCCATCTGCATCCACTAGTCTAGTGTGGGATATAGTGTCGTTACTAGGGACAACCGTACATGTGTCATTTCTTAATTCACCCAACCAGCCAGGGAATGGGTGACTTGGCATAGGGTGACAGTTACTCTGGTACTGAAGTGATACACCAAGCAATGCACCAATAAGAGAGACTTCAGACCAGGCACTTGTTGTAGCTGGTTCACCACACAAACTAGGATCGGACCCGTGGCACAGCGTACCTAGGGACCTAGCCTGGGAGTCACAGGAAAGTATGTTATGTAGAGAGGGGGCCCCTGAGGGAGAGAGCAAGCATGTAGTTACAGAGTGAGGTTCATGTGTTGTATCCATTAGTAAATGTAGACATGTCACTGGGAGTGAGGTAACAGGTATTGATGGGTTCATGGATGCTGGTGCAGGCTCTGCGGCACCGGTTCCTAAATGCTGCACACCTGAAAGTTGGTTCACTCTAACTGTAGTAGTCTATGGAGTGGTTATTGTTAACAGTACAGCAAGTTAGCCTTGGATTGCTAGAGGGTTAACTGTGTTTATTGTGGCTTAAATTTGGAGTTGTGCTATGCTGATTTTGCATGACCACAAGCTCCTGCCTAGAACCTAAGCAATTAGCGATTATGGTTTTTAGTGTCCCTCACTAGGGCACCTAAGCACCGCCCACATGTGGCTGTACAGCCCCATAGACAACAAACAGCAATGCCCATTTTTTCTGCTTTCAACACATCAACTTCAGGGACAGCATGTTTACTTGCTGCCTAATTTATCCCACCCACCGCCAGATTCCATTGTAACAAGATAATCAATGTTGTTCACTTAACCTGTCAGTGGTCATTAAGTAATGGTTGATCGGTGTATATGCAATATACAGTACTGCGCAAAAGTTTTAGGCAGGTGTGAAAAAGTGTTGTAAATTAAGAAATAGAATTGTTAATAGTTTATTTTTTTACCTAAAAAAATTGTAAGAAAAAAGTATGAACAGAAGAGAAATCCAAATTAATATATATATATATCAATATTTATTAATATATATCAATATTTGGTGTGACCACCCTTTGCCTTCAAAACACATTCAGTTCTTCAGTTCTTCTTGGTACACTTGCACAGTTTTTGAAGGAACTCCAAACATCTTGGAGAACTTATCACAGATCTTTTGTGGATGTAGGCAACCTCAAATCCTTCTGTCTCTTCATGTAATCCCAGACAGACTCAATGGTTTTGAAATCAGGGCCCTGTGGGGGCCAAATCATCACTTTCAGGACTCCTTGTTCTGCTTTACACTGAAGATAGTTCTTTGCCGCCCTGATGGTATGGCATAATGAATAAGTACCTGCCTGTATTTTACAGCATTGAGGACACCAATGATCCTCACCACATCTCCGATTCCATTTACAGAAATACAGCCCCAAACTTGCAAGGATCCTCCACCATGCATCACTGTTGCCTGCAGAGACTGATACTGTACCACTCTCCAGCCAAACTTTTGACTCATGAGTCCATAGCACCGGCTACCATTTTTCAACGTTGCCCGTTTCTTTGTGCTTCTTCAAAAGAGCTTGAACAGCACATCTTGAAATTCCAGTCTGCTTGGAAATCTTTGCCTGGGAGAGACCTTGCTGATGCAGTATAACTATCGTGTGTCTTGTTACTATGCTCAGTCTTGCCATGTAGTATGACCTGTGACATGAAACTGTGTTCCACAAGCTCACCTTAGTAGCAGAGTTTGTCTGTTTCTCACCCAGTTTGAAGCCTCCTACACAGCTGTTTCTATTTCAATTCAAGTGTTACTAAACCCATGACTCTGCATTCACTATATCTGGTCTACCACAGTACACAGAACATGAAAATGCAATTATTTTAGTAAATATAAACTGCTAAATACCTTTTCTCATCAGCAGTCCATAGCAGTCTTGTGACTTCTATCAGTGTCCGGATGAGTACTAGTTAAAGCTGGTAGGAGGAGTTTTCATTCTCCCCTGACTGTCCTATGAGGCTGCATGACTCTTGGCCCTCTGTCTGGACAGTGCTAATTGGCCCTATGTACCCTCCCAAGAAAAAAACTCTCAATCAATACACACCAAACTGAGCATGTGCAGAGTGCCTCCGAAGGCTCTGTGCTATCAGGAGATGGATTGGGGACTGTGGCAGAAAGGGGGGATCAGAGAAGGCAGGATCAAACAGCCTTTTTACACAATACAGATGATTAACCCCTTAGGTTCCACAGTGAGTATAACAAGCATGCTTTACCACATATATAGACTGATTTTACTGTTGTGGGTTTAGTAACACTTTAATGAGTTTCAACCTACATAGGAAATTGATGATCATTAGCACCTGCTTGGTATAATTGGTTAATCGTACACCTTACTCTAATCCAACAAAATTGCTGACTTTGTGCAAGAGTGCAAAATTTGCAAGTGTAATGCCGCGTACACACGATCGTTTTTCACGTCGTTAAAAATGCCATTTTTTAAATTGGGCATTAAAAACGATCATGTGTAGGCTCCAGAGCATTTTTAACGACGTGAAAAATGGCCTAAAAAAAATGAGAACCTGCTCTATTTTTTCACGTCGTTTTTCACATTGTTTTTTTTAACGATGTGAAAAACGGTAGTGTGTATGCTTTTACGAGGGGAAAAAAAACGCGCATGCTCAGAATCAAGTATGAGACGGGAGCGCTCGTTCTGGTAAAACTAGCGTTCGTAATGGAGATAGCACATTCGTCACGCTGTAACGGACTGAAAAGCACGAGGCTGAAAAGCGTGAATCGTCGCTCAACAAACTTTACTAACATGAAGGGTGGCGCCATTCGAACGGAACTTCCCCTTTATAGTGCCGTCGTACGTGTTGTACGTCACTGTGCTTTGCTCGAGCGGTTTTTTTTCACGAACGTGTGTATACAAGACAGGCTTGAGAGGAAGCAAGAAAAATCACATCGAGAAAAACTTTGTTTTTGAAAATGTCATTAAAAACGATCGTGTGTACGCGGCATAAGAACTGATGCTGGTTTGATCCAAAAGGAAGTCACACCAAATATTGATTTGATTTTTCTTTTGTTCGCACATTTTGCATTTTATAAAATTGATAAAAATAAACAAATAAAATATAATTTTTTTAAAGCATTCTTGCTTTGCAGCATTTCCTCACACCTGCCTAAAGCTTTTGCACAGTACTGTGTGTGTGTGTGTGTATGTATATACAGTTGTGCTCATAAGTTTACATACCCCGGCAGAATTTATGATTTCTTGGCTATTTTTCAGAGAATATAAATGATAACACAAAAACTTTTCTTTCACTCGTGGTTAGTGTTTGGCTGAAACCATTTATTATCAATCTACTGTGTTTACTCTTTTTAATTCATAATCACAGCAGAAACTACCCAAATGACCCTGATCAAAAGTTTACATACCCCAGTTCTTAATACCATGTATTGCCCCCTTTAACATCAATGACAGCTTAAAGTCTTTTGTGGCATTTGTGGATGAGGCTCTTTATCTTCTCCAGATGGTAAAGCTGCCCATTCCTCTTGGCAAAAAGCCTCCAGTTCCTGTAAATTCTTGAACTGTCTTGCATGAACTGCACGTTTGAGATCTCCCCAGAGTGGCTCAATGATATTGAGGTCCTGAGACTGAGATGGCCACTCCAGAACCTTCACTTTATTCTGCTGTAGCCAATGACAGGTCGACTTGGCCTTGTGTTTTGGTTTATTGTCATGATGGAATGTCCAAGTACGTCCCATGCGCAGCTTCCTGGCTGATGAATGTAAATGTTCCTCCAGTATTTTTTGATAACATACTGGATTCATCTTGCCATAAATTATGACCAAATTTTCTGTTCCTTTGTAGCTCACATATCCGCAAAACCTCAGCGATCCACCTCCTTGTTTCACAGTAGGAATGGTGTACCTTTCATCATAGGCCTTGTTGACTCCTCTCCAAATGTAGCATTTATGGTTGTGCCCTAAAAGCAAAATTTTGGTCTCATCACTCCAAGTGACTTTGTGCGAGAAGGTTTGAGGCTTGTCTTTGTGCTGTTTGGCTTATTATAAGATGGGATACTTTGTGGCATTTGTGTAGTAATGGCTTTCTTCTGGCAACTCGACCATGCAGCCCATCTTTCTTCAAGTCCCTTTTCATTGTGCATCTTGAAACAGTCACACCACATGTTTACAGAGAGTCCTCAAAGTTTTTCTTTGCATCCCGAACAATTTTCCTGTTAGTTGTGGCTGAAATTTTAGTTGGTCTACCTGACCGTGGTTTGGTTTCAAGAGAACCTCTCATTTTCCACTTAGAGTTTGAACACTGCTGATTGGCATTCTCAATTCCTTGGATATCTTTTATATCCCTTTCCTGTTTTAACCAGTTCAACTACCTTTTCCCGCAGATCCTTTGACAATTCTTTTGCTTTCCCCATAACTCAGAATCCAGAAACGTCAGTGCAGCACTGGATGAAAGATGCAAGGGTCTGTCAGGAGTCCAGAAACTCATTGACCTTTTATACACACACACTAATTACAAGCAAACAGATCACAGGTGAGGATGGTTACCTTTTATAGCCATTCAAACCTATTTGTGTCAACTTGTGTGCATGTTAGACATGTGCATACGTTATCGTCCAAATGCATTTTCGACCGAATTTCTGGGATTTTCGTGTTCGTTTTAACAAAACAATAAGGAACGCACAGAATCCGAAATCCAAAAGATCTGAAATAAAAAATGCTTTGCGGTGACAATAGCGATCTGTGTCTATCGAACCTGCGGTCGAATGTGCCTAACCTAAACAAATGCTCCGCTCATAGGCTATAGAAGAATTCTAATGTTGTTTGACTAGTATTAATAATTAATAATTATAATTATTACCAGTCAAAAAACCTTATAATTCTATAGCTTGTGGGTGGAGCATTCGACCAGAAATGTACGATCGTGGCGTTGTACCGTTTAGCTGATTCGTCTAATCTTCTTAGAACATCCGACAGACACCATAAGCCTTCAATTGACAGATTCGACCTTAATAAATTTGGATTTTTGTATAAATACATTTTTTAACGAAAAAAAATAAATAAAAACGAATTTCGGGAGTAACTAAATAAAAAAAAAATACTGACGAAACCGAAACAAAATATTTTAGTGTGCCCATGTCTAGTGCATGTTATCAGGCCAAAATCACCAGGGTATGTAAACTTTTGATCAGGATAATTTGGGTAGTTTCTGTTGCCATTATGATTTAAAAAAGAGTAAACACAGTTGATTGATAATAAATGGCTTCAGCCAAACACTAACCATGAGTGAAAGAAAATTTTTTGTGTTATCATTCATATTCTCTGAAAAATGGCCAAGAAATCATAAATTCTGCCAGGGTATGTAAACTTAGGTGCACAACTGTGTGTGTATATATATATTAGGGCTGTTACTGATTAAAAAAATTGTGTTTGATTAATCGTTTTTTTTTTTAAAATCGATTAATCAACTAATTTTGATTAATTATAACGCACATACAGATCCAACTACTTTTAGCTGATCTCCTTGCAGGCTGATTCCCAGTGCAGCTACCAACCACTGGAAAAATGGATAGCAGGATACAAAAAACACACAAAGGCAGCGCTCGATGGGAATAGCATTAAAACTTTTATAGTCTTCAAGTAGGTAACAAAATAAATATTGCACTGGAGATAAAATCAGTGTAGCTACATAAACTGTAAAAATGGTGCGAGTAATACCAAACGGTAGCAAAAGCAGTCATAAATACATGTAGCTAAGTATGATACTGGTATAAAAATGTGTACAACGATACCACTGCTGAATCCAGATGAGGAGGGGTTAACATCAGTCCGTCGGCATGTAGATGTCCCGTGAAGGGAACTATCGCAACTCCCAGTGGATGGCTGTAGAATCCCAGGTTGATAGAGGGAAGTGTAACAGCCCTTGCGTGTGGCAGATAGTAAGGTCCCGCCGGCATGCAGATATGAAGGCACAGCAAAGGAGCCCTTTAGATGGACACGGCAAGCCCAAAGAATTTTGATCGATCAAAAGAATTTTGATCGATCAAAAGAATTAATCGATTAATCGAGGAATTAATAGTTAATTTCCACAGCCCTAATATATATATATATATATATATATATACACACATACACACACACAGACACATATACTCATTTCTCTGTCAATCTACCTTCTCTTCTTGTCAGGTACTAACACTACTTGTATTTAAAAATACATTTACTGATATATTCAAGACAACCAAGCTGTATTAATTTGTGTATTTTATGTATGTGTAGGTTTAAGATGTTATTTAGACACGTTTCATCAGGAACTATAAATTAAATGCATTTGTATGTTGATACTCAGTGAAATGGTTAAATGGCTCTAGGTGATCCTGCATGCATATTTTGAAGGGCATGCATGAATATGCACACATGATCAGAGTCAGGCATATTGCTTGTTCAGCTTTTGCTCCTCCGTAGGGGCTCTGGGGACCCTAATGCCTTGTACACACGATCGGAATTTCCGATGGAAAAAGTCAGACGGAATTTTTTCATCGGATATTCCGACCGTGTGCCCCATCTGACTTTTTCCGTCGGAATTTAGAAAGAGAACATGTTCTCTTTTTTTTTCCGACGGAAAAAAATTCTATCGGAAATTCCGTTCGTCGGTAGGGAACTCCGACGGAGAAAAAAACACGCATTCTCAGAATCAAGTTGACGCATGCTCAGAAGCATTGAACTTCATTTTTCTTGGCTCGTCGTAGTGTTGTACGTCATCGCGTTCTTGACGGTCGGAATTTGGTGTGACAGCGTGTATGCAAGACAGCTTGAACGGAATTCCGTCTGAGTTTATCCCGATGGAAAATCCGATCGTGTGTACAAGGCATAAGGGCTATCAGGGAAAGCTTACCAGATAGATACTTGCCTATGGTTTATTTGAGAAGTTTTGCCTCAAAAGGCTGGCACTGTATAGATGGCACTGATCGAAGGCAACCTGTGAGTGAAAGCATTTCCACTGTTGAGCATATGCATTTAAAGAGAACCAGTCATGACTGCAATGATCTGAACATTTTGCCTTAAATTCAGATTGTGCAGGCTTACTTTAAAAATTGTTAAGCCCTACTTAAACTGCATCTAAAGCCTTTAGTTTTATTCTCTCAGTGTTGTTTCAATGTAAGTTGGCATGTGAAACATCTTAAAACAAACGTAATTTCCTCAGTTTTAGACATCATTCACCCAGTAATTTAGCGGTGGATAGTTTGCCTCTGTTCAGCCAGTGATGCTGTTGTTTTTTTGGAAAATTGTTTTTATTAGGCTTTTTGTGACATATGAAAGAAAAAGAGGACCATAATACTATATAACTGAATCCCCTGAAGGCCTGTCACTAATAAACCACATTCCTGTTAGTCCCAGTTCCTGACACCAACATGACAGCATACATATGGATAGCTCTGCACCTATATCCACCCCCAGGACCTATTTAGCTCTATAAAATCTGACTGAGAGCTACCTCCCCTATTCTCCTTTTTGTCCTCAAAGATCAACACCTACAGACCGTAACAATCAGTTTGCCCAGATTTATTTTATTTAAATTTGTTTCTCTTTGCCCAAAAAAACAAACAAAAAAGGGGGGTATATATGTATTTTTTCCCTCTCGCGCTTCCCTTATTTTTCTTTGCTGCCATGCCTTTCGGTTCTTCCGCCAGAATGAGCTTAACACCACATAACCACCGCAATACCAGGTAAGGGCCAACTTTGGGTAAGTAAGAAGATATGGGAAAAAGAGTGCGTTATGCCCTGACGAGTGTGCCTTCTTGCCTATTACAGCCCCAGCCGCTCACACTCCCACTCTAGGAGGTCCAGAGGCCCTCTGGATCGTCAGGATTTTTCCAGGGCAGAAAGTGACCCCTCCAGTCTTGGCAGACCCAAGTACAAAGGGTGCAAATGTATGCTTAAGAGAAAGCACACAGCTTCTCCTCCGAGGGCACAGCGCCCAAAAGGCAAATGTTGGTCATGTAGAGGTGACACTATGCCAGGAAACTATGCTAGGAAAGCTACATTGCAGCAACAGCTTCAGGCAGCTTGCCAGAGACCAGGAGTACTAGAGTCAGCAGGTGTCAAAATTGCTCAAGAAAGTAGTCTGTGACTTCCTGGCAGAATTTTCCAGTCCTCTCCGACTATCAGGGACAGAAGCAGACGAACAGAGTGTGGGCCCTGCACCAGGTCTAAACCAAGCCATTCAACCCTCTCTAACTAGAGGGGTACCAGGCACCTCAGGGGTGACTCCAGCCCAGGAGATTAGGCAGGCTGATTCCCCAGACCTAGTATTACAGCCAACCTTCCAGGCAGAGGGAGAAGATACCGACTCCTCCTCGGCAGAGGATCCTGAAGGTTCAGACTTTGATTTTGCGATGATACCACATTCATTAAGGCAATAAAAGCTGCACTGGAATGGGAGGATCCGGAACCACCTCCAAAACATATTATCACACACACCATAAATCTGATTTTAAATTGTGTGAAAATCGCTGCACAACACGCATTAGGTGCCTTTATCCTTTCAGGGCACCCCAAATGCGAGGCGATTCTGCTGTGATTGTCACATGGAAGAACGCACCTTTAAAAACCATTGTGCGAAGCTTGTTGCCCCTAACTAGGAGCAGGGGCTTAGTTTTGCATGTGTAGGGCAGCCAAGTGAATGAACCACCCCCTACCCATTGCATGCAAATCGCTCTTTAAAAATCGCATAGTGGGAACACTTGTCCCCTTCTACATGTTGATATTAAATGCCTCTGAAAAGTGACCTAAGCACAGATCGCCTTTCAGTGCAATAGCAGAGCCTGCTGCAAGTGTGAACAAGCCTTTGGGTTCCATAGGAGGAACCTAAAGAAACAGGGAGCTACCTTCCCTCTTATGACAGAAATAAGTGGCCTGTTTCAGGATGAATAGGAAAAGGTGCAAATTTCAGCCATCTCTGCTTTCACCCAAAAGAAATGGGCAGCAAACCTGCTGGTGGAGCACTTCATGAAAACGGTACTTAGACTACGCCCTCCCAAGAGAAGTAGGTTCCCTCAATGGGACCTGGCAGTAGTCCTCAATTTTCTAGCAAACCCTCCTCGTGCTCCGGCAGAAGACTGTTCATTATGGGATATCACCTTAAAACCGTCTTTCCTAATAGCCATAACTTCAGGGGAAAGGGTGTTGGAACTCCAAGATTTGGGGGAAGCCGAACCTTATTCCATGTTCTTCCCAGACAGAGTTGTGCTGAGACCAATGGATACTTTTGTCCCAAAAGTGGCATTGATATTTCATCTCTCCAGTGAATGGGTGCTTCCAGCCTTCCCAGCAGAATCAGATGCTAAATTGCACGAGTTAGACATTAGTCATCAAAGCCTACTGTATCTCCAGGCTACTTCTACATTCAGACTTTCTGACAGACTTTTTATCATACCTACCAGAAAATTTTAAGGGAAAGAGGCCTCGGCCAGAACCATCTCGGCCTGGATAGAAAAAACTATACACCAAACCTATAGAGCGGGCAGGAAGGATCTGGAGGTGGTTAGAGCTTACTCAACCAGGGCAATGTCTTTTTCTTCTGTGGCACGGGCAGGAGTGTCTCTGGAGACATTCTGCAAAGCGGCTAGCTGGCCATCACATCATACATTCTTAAAACACTACAGGGTGGATTCATCAGCTCTTACTACAGTAGAGTTTGGGAGGAAAACTATTCAAGATTCTATGTATATTATCAAATAAAGACTAAGTTTGCAGCATTAAACCCTCCCTCTCAAAAGCTATGTATGTATGCTGCCATGTTGGCGTCAGGAAAATTGTATCAAATACTTACCGTAATTTTCCCTTTCCTGGTGCCAATACATGGCAGCATACGAACCCTCCCTCTGATCTTTGTGCTTTATACAGAGAATGGGGGAGGTAGCTCTCAGTCAGAATTTTAGAGAGCTAAACGGGTCCTGTGGGTGGATATAGGGGCGGAGCTATATCATATGTATTCTGTCATGTATTGGCGTCCAGAAAGGAAAATTACGGTAAGTATTTGATACAATTTTCCATTATTAGGCTGTGGCACACAATGGGGTCGATTTGCTAAAACTGAAGAGTCCAAAATCTGGTGCAGCTCTGCAAAGAAACCAATCACCTTCCAGTTTTTTTTGTCAAAGCTTAATTGAACAAGCTGAAGTTATAAGCTGATTGGCTACCATGCACAGCCGCACCAGATTTTGCACTCTCCAGTTTTCGTAAATCAACCCCAATGTACTTTGATTTTAAACCACTGTCACCACCTCGCCATTACGCGCTATTGCACTGCTATTTTCCCCTTCAAATTCCATACCTCTCACCTTACCACAATCCAAGCATCACCAACTTTGCTTTATTCTTTAGTATATGTACTATTCATTTTTTGACAAAGTCTCTGTTTATATGCTTTTATGTAGAACTTTATTTGTTGTGTACACTGCTACCTTTAAGGCCTGGTTCACATTATTGCAATTTCTGATGCGACTTGAGTCACAGAGGATCGCATGATAATGGAAATAACATTGTTTTCAATGATGCCCATTCATATCAATGCAATGTGAATTTGGGGAAGGGCCCTGTGCTACTTTTTGCAATTCAGTAAATTTTGTGCCCCGTAGACTTTACCGGAATAGCACCAAAAATACATGCACATACTTTTTTTGGTGCATTTGTGCCTGCAATTTCTGTTAGTTGTTAAGTACTATGTACCCCTACTCATTCGCATGGGGGCCCCCCAGATTCTGATAAGTCACCCCTGCAAACACTGGGCCACGGTTGTGGGGAAAAGGCCCTTGTCCTCATCAACATGTTGAGGGCATGTGCCTTGGTATGGTTGGGGGGGCAGGGGTTACACGCCCCTCCCACCTGGCCTCCTGGGCTGCATGCTCGTGTAAGGGTCTGGTATGGATTTTGGAGTGACCGCATTCAATTTTTTTTGTTTCTTTTGTGTGGGTTTCTCCTTTTCTCTACAAAATTGCACTGGAAGTCGGATCAAAAATGCATCACATTAGTGTGAACAAAGCCTAAAAAAAGAAACAACATTTTTAATAACTCCCTGAGGGTCTGGTATGGTATTTGGAGAAGGGGGGATCCACATCTGGCTGACACCTAAATGTGCAGAGTGGGGATATGTCAGTGCTTAGAAAAAAAGCCAAGGTTAAATCCAAGGAAAACTCCAAGCTCACTTACCGACCACTCACTTCCAATGCTGCTTGCTGCAATGGCCAGCTATAGGTGGGGGGAGTGGCTTCTTTTTTTTGATCTTCTTTTTTGTATATGTCAGTGCTTGCTAGAAAGCCAGCATCTGCTGGCTAGTTAACAGGCAGCCTTAACAGGAAGCTTTCACATTTAGCAGTGGTAAAAATATCTCTGGTAGGCCCCTTTTACACGGGCCGTCCAATCAGGTTTGCCTGATAGTTTTTCAGGTGGACCTGAATGGACCCCTCAGTCTCTTCTATTGAGCGGCGGATGTGCATGTGGCTGCTGACACCTGCCGCCATCCGATCCGGGTGGTGGTCCTATTTCCCTTCCATCTGGTGAATCGGATGGCATCCGATGGAAGCGGTCAGTCGGTCCACTTCCATCCAATTGCCCCATAGTGGAGAGTGGGACTGTGTCTGTGTCTGTTCTGCATAGGGGACCTGTCACCCGCCTGCTCAGAAGGGATCAGCGAAGAGATTCCTCACTGAGGAAGCAGATTCTGCTTTGCGGAGGCACCCGTGTAAAAGGGCCCTTAAATGTTGTTACTGTCTGCTGTAGGCAGAGGTTTGGCTTGGCCAAGCACCTTATTTAGTTGGGCTATGCGCCAAATACCATGTACAATTTGACCTGAACATGGGTTTGGTCTGTACTCTCAGGCTCATCCCTATTTAATAGACATGTGCAATTCGTTCAGTTACAAATCAGTTTTCGGACGAAATTCTGCATATTCGTTCATTCAGGAGCATCTGAATGAATGAAAGACTCTTTTGATAAATGCGTAGGAAATTGAATTGTCAGAAAGAATGAAAATTTGAAAGAACGAAAATCCGAAAGAATGAAAATCCGAAAGAACAAAAATGCAAAAATCCGAAAAGAATGAAAAAGATTCAACCTGCGGGTTGAATGAAACAATTACATTCAGATAATTTTGTCTTTAGTATTTTTTTGTATTTTTGTTCTTTCTGACTGTTTGATATTGCTGAATATAAAGAAATAATTGATAAATGCATTTGTATATGTATTTCTTTTGGATATATTTAAATCCATTCGATTTTCGAATGGGCAGTGTTAGTGTGTTATCTCTGGCCAATGAGCTTTCCCTTATTCCCTTGTGTGTTTTTCTGTGTCAGACTGCATTCCATCAAGAGTCCAGACAGGGTGTGGTGGGCCGATTACAAATACAACCACCAATGTCTGAATGAACAAAGGGTCTGAGCCCGAATGAGTAACAAATGCTGTATCTAAGTGAATGGAACATAATGAATACAAATGCATCCGAAGTTACAAATTATCCAAAGTAACGAATGCTGCATCTAAATGAATGGAATGAAACTAATACGAATATATCAGATCTTGCGAATTAGCTGAAGTAACGAATGCTGCATCTAAATGAATGGAATGAAACTAATACGAATATATCAGATCTTGCGAATTAGCTGAAGTAACGAATGCTGCATCTAAATGAATGGAATGGAACGAATATGAATATATTCGAGGTTACGAATTAGCCGAAGTAAAGCATGCTGCATCTAAATGGGTGGAACAGAATGTATACAAATGCATCCAAGGTTACGAATTAGCCAAAGTAACAAATGCTGCATCTAAACAAATGGGAAAAAAACGAATGAAACAAAACAAATTTTTCGATAGTGCACATGTCTACTTAACACTTTTGAGGGAGGTATGTTACAAACACCATTGGTTATGGAGAATGAGGGAAGAAAGAGAGATAAGAGATTTTACATACTTTCTGAGCACTGTTTCCCCCCCATGATCATCAGCAAAAGAGGGGTGGTGTACTTTGTCATCCTTGAATAAGTAGTAATTAATAATAATTATTAGTAATAATAGATACCAATAATTTAGTAATAATTCAGTAAATATTTCTAGATATATGTTTAGAGAGATGACCATATCCCATTACCGATTGCATATGGCTCTACTGCCTTACTTGGCTGCCAACAACAACTATATTAATATTACTAGAACGTAATTAAAGGGGAGTTCCAGCCTTTTTTATGTTTATTAAAAGTCAGCAGCTACAAAAAGTGTAGCTGCTGGCTTTTAATAAACAGACACTTACCTGCTCCACTGTCCAGCGACGCGGCTGAACGGAGCTTCGCTCCTCGCCCCCCCTCTCCGCCGGCACCTCCGTTCTAACTGTGGGCACCCAGCCGTGACAGCTTTCAGCTTCACGGCCGGACACTCACTGCGCATGCGGTAAGCGGCGCTGCGTTACCTGAGTGGACAGGCGATCGCCTGTCACGTGTCCCAGGTGATCGCCTACAGGGAGTGGCCGCCGAAAGGCGATATGACGAGTCGCCTAAGCGGTCCCTGGATGGAAGGAGGAAGTGGGACAGAAAGTCCCCACTCCCCCCCCCCAAAAAAAAATTACATGCCAAATGTGGCATGTAAGGGGGCGAGGAGTGGATTAAGCAGAAGTTCCACTTTTGGGTGGAACTCCGCTTTAATTGCAATGTAAATTAGTTACCTGACAGCGATCACCAATATTTGAAAATATTTGATCGCAAAGCCATAAATGAACCCAGCAGAGAGGGTTAATAAATAAATGAATACATATAATATAAAAAATCAGTTCAAAACAGTGGTTTATAAAAACACCATATTACAAAACATCAATGCTGCGAAGTCCAGATGTGTATGACTACATGACGCAAGGTGCAAAGATACACAAAGGAAAAATGTGTGTACCAGCCGGCCTGGCAACGATATATTAAAACAAACAGAAATCTAGATAAATGTCAGTAGACCCGCCATAAATCCAGGTCACTGACAGACGTAGTAGCTGGAGTAGTGCACTGGGGGGTTGTTTCTAATATTAAGTTATTAATAATTCTAACATGTATACTTCCTCCTCTACACCTGCTCCTAATGCAGCTATGTAATTATAAATCAACTATAATTATGTATCAAATATATCATGCCGTTTCTTTGTTTACACTTTCCCTCCCCGTTCTCCCTGTTACATCTCTCTAGTGTTTATTAATGGGCCTCTCATTTGTTTGTGCCGGTTCATTTTTCCTGACTTTCATTACGGTTTAGGCTTGAGATATATATGTCCCTCTGTCTTTAATTATTACACATGCCCATTAAAGTTAACTGGATATGCCTCTTAGGAAGTTTAAATACACAATACTATAATTCTATTAACGTGTATCAGAGTAAGCAGCCATAGAACCCAGATAAGTTTTCTTTCTTTTTTTTTTTTTTTTCTTTAACAAGTGTGCTTTTCAGTCCTGATTTACAAGGTAACCGATAAAAGCTTTTTTACTTTCATGACACACACACATACAAAGAAAAATGAAAGGCAAATTCACAAATGAGCCACCAAGGAAATTAAACAGCATGCAAGGACCTCCTTGCTGAATACGGCACAGACATTGCAGAGCTTCTGCCATATAAACACTAAGCACTTAAACTGTTATATTTACAATAATTACCTTTATCTTTAATGTTTGTTCTGTTCAGAGGTTGGCACGCTTCCCTGCTCTGTGTTTAAATGGATACATATGGCATTATTACCAGGCCTGTTCTATGCTTGTACCGCCTGAACAACTTATGATGACCTAAACACATTCCTAAGCCAGTGAAGGTCATTTACTTACAAATATGTAGGCAGATGCATTTGTACGACTGTGGTTCGTTTCTGTGCATATTTCTTAAAATGAATCTAACTTGTGAACAAAACAAAAATGTATAATATGTATATATATATATATATATATATATATATATATATATATATACATATACACCAGGGATATGCAATTAGCGGACCTCCAGCTGTTGCCAAACTACAAGTCCCATGAGGCATAGCGAGACTCTGACAGCAGCAAGCATGACACCCAGAGGCAGAGGCATGATGGGACTTGTAGTTTTGCAACAGCTGGAGGTCCGCTAATTGCATATCCATGATATACACTATATCAGTGTTTCTCAACTCCAGTCCTCAAGGCGCACCAACAGGTCATGTTTTTGGGATTTCCTGCAGATGAAACAGCTGTGGTAATTACTAAGGCAGTGAAACTGCTCAAATCACCTGTGCAAATCAATGGAAATCCCAAAAACATGAGCTGTTGGTGTGCCTTGAGAACTGGAGTTGAGAAACACTGCACTATATTACCAAAAGTATTGAGATGCCTGCCTTTACACGCGCATGAACTTTAATGGCATCCCAGTCTTAGTCCGTAGGGTTCAATATTGAGTTGGCTCACCCTTTGCATCTATAACTGCTTCAACTCTTCTGGGAAGACTGTCCACAAGGTTTCGGAGTGTGTCTCTTTGAATGTTTGACCATTCTTCCAGAAGCGCGTTTGTGAGGTCAGGCACTGATGTGGACCAGAAAGCCTGGCTCGCACTCTCCGCTCTAATTCATCCTAAAGGTGTTCTATCGGGTTGAGGTCAGGACTCTGTGCTGGCCTGTCAAGTTCCTCCACCCCAAACTCGCTCATTAATGTCTTTATGGACATTGCTTAGTGCAATTGTCCAAATCATTTGGTGGAGGGGTTGGGATTGGCCCCTTAGTTCCAGTTAAGGCTCCCTGTTCCAACTTGACTGTGCACAAAGCAAGGTCCATAAAGACATAGATGAGCGAGTTTGGTGTGGAACTTTACTGGCCTGCATAGTCAAATCCTGACCTCAACCCAATAGAACACCTTTGGGATGAATTAGAACGGAGACTGCAAGCCAGGTCTTTTCGTCCAACATCAGTGCCTGACCTCACAAATGTGCGTCTGAAAGAATGGTCAAACATTCCCATAGACACTTGGGATGTAGATCCAGTCCAGAAAATCCAGAAAAAGGAGAGATCAGGTGAAAAGATAATGAGGAAGCCGCCACCAGCACCCAAACACACTGACTCTTACCAAGCACACAGCACACGTCACAGCTCTCCCCGGGGATGACTGAAGATGTGAGAGGACGGATAGCAGCCTTTTACCTGTTCTCATTGGCTTACTGTTGGAGTTTCTCTGGCTCAACCCTTTGCTGACTTCTAAGTACACCCTCAAGTGAATTGGTCTGCAGAGAGAGGATTGGCTGATGATTTCTCTTAAGGATGAATTATCTGGTGAATTGAGAGTTCCTTTGTTTCTTGGTTTGGACTACCCTATATGTGCATTACCTATGCACTGATGGTGCGTTTGGGTGCTGGTGGCGACTTCCTCATTATCTTTTCACCTGATCTCTCCTTTTTCTGGATTTTCTGGACTGGATCTACATCCCAATTGCCATATATTGGAGTGACAGAATTGAACTTTTGTTTTATTATTATTTTAGCGCTACACCTCAACTTTCCATTATTACTTATTATATCCATCAATATTGTGTCAGCTGCTGCATTTTATTTTTTATTTTCATTTTTTTGATTTAGCGCAACAAGCATTTCATTTCAATCCCATAGACACACTCCTAAACCTTGTGGACAACCTTCCCAGAAGAGTTGAATCTGTTTTAGCTGCAAAGGGTGGGCCAACTCAATATTGAACCCTACGGACTAAGACTGGGATGCCATTAAAGTTCATGTGCGTGTAAAGGCAGGCACCCCAATAGTTTTGGTAATATAGTGTGTGTATATATATATATATATATATATATATATAGCACACAGACCCTTTTTCCTGCCTACCTTCACTTGCAGGGGTAAAGGCACACCATGCCACATGCCCGTATCCTCCTGGTATAAGAGGTTGAGCGGTGTTCTTACAATTTTGGGTCCTGCAGCGAGTTACCTCCCTCCATTGGTTCTCGTCCCTAGAATGTAGGGAAAAGTCTATTCTTTTCCCCGAAAGAAGGCCAATGTCCAGACAGTATTTAAACTCCAACAGATGAATTTATTTTTCTTGCTTGAAAGAAATTGGGAAAAAGGTTAAAGACAGCAATAGGATTAGGTAGGGAGATAGGTTCAGGCACGCGGCACCCAGTCACCCTATTCTCCACTCAAGCCTGAGTGGTCATTGCTCACCCGGATAGATCCCTCTCACAGTCCTAGCAGCTGGAGTGAAGCACGAACAGTCACTTCAGATTTAGTCCCCTTCAAAGACAAGTTCAGGAGATCCTCTGCCACAGAATCCTCCAGTTCCTGAATTTAGAACTTCCTATCGCCTGTAGATTATTAGAGACCATAGGTGCCAATGGGGCACACTACAGGAGCTATCTTGCAACTCACGAATCCTTCCCTCTGATAGGCAACCAGGCCTCCCCGAGACCGTGACTTCCTTCACCGGTCCTCCGGACAGGTCCTCCCCCGGTTTCCTCTGTTTCAGAGTGGGCCACCCTCACCTGGGCTCCCTGGAACTCCAGTGGTTGGTTTGTAGATCCAGTTGAAGGTACTGGGCCTACCTGGAACTCTGTAGCCTTGGGCTAAAGGTGCCCGAGACTCCTGGACCAGTTCACGCACACCCCCGGCCAGCAGGGCCAAAGGGCGCGACTTAGACACCAGGGGTCCTCCTTGGAATCCCCCGGGCATACCTCCCCAGATCATGGCGTCTGCCCTTTATGTACCCTCTCCCGGCATGCACCGCAGGCAAAAACCCGCCCACTGCACGGCAGCCGAGAGAGGACATCCAATCACACCACAACGCCACCTGTGGTTCAACCCAAGACCTGGGCAACAGCGCCATCTACAGGTCAAGGGGAACTATACTCCAGGCAACATTACAGCAGAGCAGAGTCCAAACTAACAGAATTGGAGAACCTGAGCCAAACTATTGCTCAGGCTACCCTTAAATTTAGAGCACAGCGACCCCAATTTTGGAGGCCCGCTACACATATATACTGTATATACTATCTATACACTTAGCAGATTACAAGTCCTTCGATGTGGTGGCTGCATTTCTTTTCTTGATTTAGGCTTCATCTTCTTTTATTTTTACTTTTATTTGATTCATCCTTTCATTTCATCACTCACTTATTGTACTGTATCTATTGAGGAGCAGTGTTGTGACCTAGGACAGGAAGCATTTAAGAACCAGAAAACGCTTTCTTCTCTTGTGTAGCATAGGAGGGAGGTGTTTTGTAGTCCTCACATATAGCTGGGAACAATGCTTTTACATAGTTATATAGTTACATAGTTAGCAAGGTTGAAATTTTTTATCTAGTTCAACCAATATAAAAAAAATAAAAAATAACATAAATAAATAGAAAACCTCCATATACAGAATCCTTTACCTAAAGTTAATCCAGTGGAAGGCAAAAACATTAAGAAACATGGTCTAATTTGTTTCGGCAGAAGAAAATTAAAGTGGAGCTCCACCCTATTTTAATATTTTAGCTTAATCGTATTGCCTCGAATGAAGTTAGAAACTGAACTTTTTTTTTTTTTTATGACAGCGGCAGAGACTGAGAGGAGAAAGAAGCTCCTTAAGTGTCGTGACCGCAGCAGCCCGGACTGTTAAATGACTCGGTCTGCCTTGCAAGAATGTCTGCCCTAGATCAACAACTTCTGGTGTTATTACCTTTTATATGTTATTTTCCAGTTGTATTTTGTGCATTTAGGAATTCATCCAATTCAGCTTTTTTTTTTTAAACAATCTACGGAGCTGGCCAGAACTAGTTCTTAATAACATACAGCACAGGCAGAAAGCAAAGGTATCACTTCACACGATTTCTGGCAGGATCAACACTTTTTGCATTTATCAAACAGATATAACAAAATCTTTCAATGGTATGTTGAAAGAGGAATTAAAGTTGAAAACTCTGTTTTCAGTATCTTTGGCTATCTTGATTGGCTGGGCCAGAATGACATAACACCAATACATGCACATAGTACTTAAAGTGGTTGTAAAGTCAGCAGCCCCCTAATACTTACCTGAGCCCCCTCTCTCTCCAGCGATGTCCACGAGTTCCTCAGCCATCCGGGACTCTCCTCCTGATTGGCTGAGACACAGCAGCAGCGCCATTGGCTCCCACTGCTGTCAATTTAAAGACAGTTAGCCAATCCGGAGAGAGAAGGGGCGGGGTTGAACCGCAGCTCCATGTTTGAATGGACACAAGGAGCTGTGACTCGGCTCGGGTGCCCCCATAGCAAGCTGCTTGCTGTGGGGGCACTCGACAGGAGGGAGGGACCAGAAGAGCCGAAGAGGACCCAAGAAGAGGAGGATCTGGGCTGCCTTGTGCAAAACCACTGCACAGAGAAGGTAAGTATGATATGTTTGCTTTTTTATTAAACTAGCATAAGATTAGCATGCAAAAAAAAGCAACAGACGGTCTTTCGCCCATTATTCTCACCATGTGTACAAGGCTTTGGAGTGAACCTGCTCCAAGTCTGTCCTTATTAACATACATTGTGAGAGGCCCAGCATCTACACCTCTATAGCCTAGCACACACGGGCTAAATGTTGGGCAGCATCGGTCAGTTCAAAAGAAACCAGATGTGTGTACGGCAGCCGATCTGGCTTCTGTTGTAGGGTCATGACCAAAAAAGGTCTGCCAACTGGCTACCCATCAGCGCTCTCAGCTAATGGCTGAGAGCATTGACCGGAGTGTTCTGCTGGGGGGCCATCCACCTGTCAGAACACAATAGCTCAGCAGTGGAGATTGATGTACTAACATCGGATTGTTAGTACAGTGGCTCTGACCAGAGCTGTCAGTTTTTTTTTCGTTCAACCCACTGGCTTGGACGGAAAAAAAAAAATAGTAGTGTGTACGAGGCTTTATGCCGCGTACACACGTCCGTTTTTAATGTCATTTTTTAAACCGACGTTTTTCTCGTCGTTTTTTTTCTTGTTTCCTCTCCACCCTGTCTTGCGTACACACGATCATGAAAAAAAACGCTTGAGCAAAGCGCAGTGATGTACAACACGTACGACGGCACTATAAAGGGGAAGTTCCGTTCAAATGGCGCCACCCTTCATGTTAGTAGTTTGTTGAGCGACGATTCGCACTTTTCAGCCTCGTGCTTTTCAGTCCGTTACAGCGTGACGAATGTGCTATCTCCATTGCGAACGCTAGTTTTACCAGAACGAGCGCTCCCGTCTCATACTTGATTCTGAGCATGCACGTTTTTTTTCCCCTCGTAAAAGCATACACACTACCCTTTTTCACGTCGTTAAAAAAAACGACGTGAAAAACGACGTGAAAAAATAGAGCAGGTTCTAATTTTTTTAGGCCATTTTTCACGTCGTTAAAAATGCTCTGGAGCCTACACACGATCGTTTTTAATGCCCAATTTAAAAAATTGCATTTTTAACGACATGAAAAACGATCGTGTGTACGCGGCATTACCCTTTATAAGGACAGACAATATTCAAATCTATTTACAATTGATAATAAAAGTCGTTATAAAGTCTAAACATTTTTTACTTTAATGCATTCCTCGCATTAAAGTAAAAAAATTTTAGGCATTGATATCCCCCCCGCACCCCTCCTTACACTTACCTAAGCCCTCATTCGATCCAGCACTGTGCATCTCTTCAGCTTTTCTCTCTCTTCATTTCCTGGTCTCACTGGTTTTGCTGAGGCTGTGGCAGAGACTGTTCTATTTGCACCAAGTCTGTGACAGAGACTATACCTGATCGAGCTGTACATCGGCTGTTAGGCCGGTGAGATTGGGCCTATCCAGTGTTTGCAGAGTCCAGTGTGAAGACAGTTGTTCCTCTGGACATAGGAGAAACTCTTATGATTCGCAACTAAGGTACCTGAGTCCTCCCCATCCTTTCATCCCCTCTGTTGAAACTTTTATTCAAATAAACCCTTGAAAGAGACTTTTGTTTTGGTGCAAACTTCTTCTAGACAACTCTTCAAGGAGAACCCCTGAGACGAGCATACGGAACAGTGAGGTAACGTGCAAGGCCCAAAATTAAACCAGCGGCCTGCTACGGGGGGTATTGCTATACCAAGTTGGCTGCAAAAGTAAAAATACTTTTTTTTCCCAAATGGCATGCAGAGATTAATCTGGACAAATACCAGGGCAAACAACTAGTCACCAACATTGTTGTTGTAGGTTCCCAATAGCTGATCTTTTCCCCACTTCTGAATCACCATGCCTCGTTCTGCACTGTGTGTCTGTGTGCCCGCGGCACTATTAGTAGAGAAGCAAACCTTGATTTCTCGTGTCAAGTCTGCTCCACTGAAGACTAAATATATATGTTGGCTGACCAATATTCAAAGAGCAGCACGTATAGGAAGCTCAAATCCACAGAATGAATATAGAAGCAGGAAGATGCATGCAGTGCAGACTTTTCTCATGGTGACAAAATATACAATTTTTTAGGGTAATACTTCAACACAATTACCATTACTAAATGTTTCCTTTAACATTGTAAATCTTGAGAGCCGGTTCACACAGGGGCGTCCTGGGATCTGACTTCAAGTCGCCCCAAGTCGCGCGGTTTAGAAAAGTAATGGAAGTGAATGGAGCCGTCTTAATGTACATTACTGCAGTTGCCCCGACATCAGAAAAGGTTCCTGTATGACTTCAATCCGATTTCTAGGCGACTTGTACCCATTGATTTCAATAGAAGTCGCCTCCAAATCGGATCCCCGTTCATAGAGAGGCAACTTTACAGGAAGTCGCCCCTGTATGAACCGGCTCTAAGGCAAAACCCTGCCTCCCTCCCACAGAGCTGGAATTTGGTATGAATCATGAGGGGGAACTCCACGCCAAATTTTAAATAAAAAAACGACATGGGTTCCCCTCCAAGAGCATACGACATATATAGGCATGGGGCGTGGTCACTTGTTGACCCCGCCTCTTATTACGTCACACTGCCATCATGCTCCGGGTGGTGACGACATAAGGGGCGGGGTCACATGGTGACATCACCCGGTGACCAAGCCTCATGCCTATATAAGTCGTTGCGCTCCGCGCACATGGCATTATAGCAGAAGAGGGCGTCGAGTCAACATCGGGCGGAGAGAAGAGGGAATAAGACGATGATGAAGACTAGGCCCCCACTAGCAAAAGAGCTGGCAGAAGATAGCGGAGGAGCCCAGCAGAAGGCAGAAAGCACCAGAGAGAGCGGAGAAGTCGGTAGAAGACCCCTGAAGTCGGAAGAAGACCCCCGAAGTCGGTAGAAGACGCCCCGAAGTCGGTAGAAGACCCCGAAGTCGATAGAAGACCCCCGGAACTGCCTAATAAATTACTTTAAAAAGCTGTCTAGTGTGTTTTTTTATTGACACTTTTCCCCCAGGTGAATCGGTTGGGGTACGATGTACCCCATACTTATTCACATAGGGTGGGGGGCCGGGATCTGGGGGCCCCCTTATTAAAAGGGGCTCGCAGATTCCGATAAGCCCCCCGCCCGCAGACCCCGACAACCAACGGCCAGGGTTGTCGGGAAGAGGCCCTTGTCCCCATCGACATGAGGACAAGGTGCTTTGGGGTGGGGGGGCCGCAGGGCGCCCCCCTGCACCAAAGCATCCACCCCCCATGTTGAGGGCATGCAGTCTGGTACGGTTCAGGAGGGAGGAAGCTCGCTCGTCCCCACCCCCCTTCCTGACCGGCCGAGCTGCGTGCTCGGATAAGGGTCTGGTATGGATTTTGGGGGGAATCCCACGTTGTTTTTTCGGCGTAGGGGTTTCCCCTTGAAATCCATACCAAACCTAAGGGCCTGGAATGCTCTTGGAGGGGAATAAAAATTTGGTGTGGAGTTCCCCCTCATGATTCATACCAAACACAGGGGACAGCGAGCGCGAGGTGTACAGTACCCTGTCGCCGAGAACCAGCGCGATGGGATTGCACTGGAAACACATTCTCGCGGGCAGGTACTGGCAAAGAAGCCTGTCCTGAAGGTGACTTCAAGTCGCTCCAAGTCGGGCTGTGGTTCACGCTCAAGTCGTGTCCAAGTTGCCTTGCAAAGTCGCACTCAAAGTCGTGTTGCCCCTGTGTGAACCGGCTCTTACTTTTTGAGTTCGGGTCCACTTAAAGTTTACCTATCCAGCAGTATTATTGGGTGACATTTTTTTTTTCTAACTACTTGCTTACTGGGCACTTAAACCCCCTTCCTGCCCAGGCCAATTTTCAGCTTTTAGCGCTGTCACTCTTTGAGCGGTCATGCAACACTGTATCCAAATGAAATTTTTATCATTTTTTTTCACACAAATAGAGCTTTCTTTTGGTGGTATTTAATCACTGCTGGGTTTTTTATTTTTTGCTAAAATGAAAAAAGACTAAAATAAAAAAAACAAAAAAAACTTTCATAGTTTGTTATAACATTTTGAAAACAGGTAATTTTTCTCCTGCGCTGATGAGGCTGCACTGATAAGGTAGCACTGATAGGTGGCACTGATGGCCACTGATGAAGCGGCACTGGTGGGCACTGATAGGTGGCACTGATGGGAAGCACTGAAGGGCACTGATAGGTGGCACTGAAGGGTACTGATAGGAGGCCCTGATGAACACTAATTGGTGGCACTTATGGGCTCTGATAGTCACTGGTAGGTGACACTAATAGGCAGCACTGATAGGTGGTACTGATGATGAAGCGCTGATGGGCACTGATTGACAGCACTGATGGGCACTGATAGCTGGCACTGGTGGACATTGAGAGGTGGCACTGATATGTACTGGTAGGTGGCACTGGTGGACACTTCTTAGCAGCAGTGGATGTCTGTGTGTGGGACCGATGTCCCTCTGACAGAAGCTGGTAATCTTATTTTTTTTTCTTTTTACGCTGTCAGCGTGAGGGAAAAAAAAAGCAGATTACGATCTTCTGTTTACATCAAGTGATCAGCTGTCATTGGCTGACAGCTGGTCACGTGGAAAGGGGTCAGGTTCGTGGACTCGCTGATCACAGAGCACTCCATGCGCACCCCGCAGTTTAGGCTTGCGTTGTAGCTATCTTTGGGCTATAGCGCGGGCGTGAGAAGGTTAATTATGTCTATTCTGTAAATGCCAAATAATGCTGTTGATACTCGCCTATGGAGAACTAGCTAAGAAGGATAGAGAATGGCAATCCTTTCCCAATCTGGCGTATAAAGTGTTCATCCACTCAAAGCTGATATTTCTGTTTTCAGTTGCTAGTGAAGTGCTAAATTACCCAAAGGTTTCTTATAAGGTTGAGCGAACCCGAACTGTAAAGTTCGGGTCCGTACCGAACTTTAGCTTTTTCCCGAACCCGAACCCGAACCCGGACTTTGCGCGAAAGTCCGGGTTCGGGCTCGGGTTCGGCAATCTAATGGCGCAGTTAGAAATGCTTCAGGGGCCAGCCAATCACCTTTTGATTAGCTGGTGTGCCCTTAGAAGCCATCATAGCCATGTCTACTAATGGCATGGCTGTGATTGGTCAGTGCAACATGTGACCCAGCTTCTATATAAGCTAGAGGCACACAGCACACATGACACTCTGCTTCAGAATAGATAGGGAGAGGATCTTGTCTGCTGCTGCTGCTTTTAGGGAGAGATTGAAAAATACATGAGTTAGTCCTGATTCTGGAATCTGAGGGAAAAGATAGAGAGACAGTGTAGTGTAGGGCCAGGTTCCTGTTGGTGCTTTCAGGGAGAGAGATATATTATATAGGAATAGGAGTCCAGATTCAGAGATATAACTCAGCGATCTGCATAGGTTTAGCTGTTTGTGTTGCAGTGCAGTCTTTTTACACTGCCATGAGCCCAGTGTCAGAGAAAATCTACCTTTTATCTGCAAGCTCAGTGCACCAGCACTGCATATATTACGTTGAGAGATACACCGTTTCCATACTGTGGGTGTATTCTGCTCTTGGAAAAAGATCCATTTAGGGCAAAAAAAAAAGGCACTTTATTGTGCTCTTTTCCAAAAGACCCATTAAGGGCAAAAAAATAAAAAATTGCATTTTATTTTGCTCGTGCAAAAAAAGACCCGTTTAGGGCAAAAAAATAAATAAAAAAATTTGCACTTTAATGTACGCTTGCAATAAGAGCCATTTAGGGCCACAAAAAATATTTTGCAGTGAGTTATACATATGTGGAGGCGTGTGAAATAAACCATTTATATATATTTGTCTTCTACTGTGCTATACTAAAAAAACAACATTTTTTTTGAATAGCATTTTCTGCAGTTCTGTAGCTGTGCGATTCAGCGGTTACGTACTGTGGGTGTGTTGTGGTCTTCCAAAAAACGCCATTTAGGGCCAAAAAAAATATTTTGCAGTGTGTTATACATATGTGGAGGCGTGTGAAATAAACAATTTCTATATAGTTTTCTTCTACTGTGCTATACTAAAAAAACAACATTTTTTTTGAATAGCATTTTCTGCAGTTCTGTAGCTGTGCGATTCAGCGGTTACGTACTGTGGGTGTGTTGTGGTCTTCCAAAAAACGCTATTTAGGGCCACAAAAAATATTTTGCAGTGTGTTATACATATGTGGAGGCGTGTGAAATAAACAATTTCTATATAGTTTTCTTCTACTGTGCTATACTAAAAAAAACAAACATTTTTTTTGAATAGCATTTTCTGCAGTTCTGTAGCTGTGCGATTCAGCGGTTACGTACTGTGGGTGTGTTGTGGTCTTCCAAAAAACGCCATTTAGGGCCACAAAAAATATTTTGCAGTGTGTTATACATATGTGGAGGTGTGTGAAATAAACAATTTCTATATAGTTTTCTCCTACTGTGCTATACTAAAAAAACAACATTTTTTTTGAATAGCATTTTCTGCAGTTCTGTAGCTGTGCGATTCAGCGGTTACGTACTGTGGGTGTGTTGTGGTCTTCCAAAAAACGCCATTTAGGGCCACAAAAAATATTTTGCAGTGTGTTATACATATGTGGAGGCGTGTGAAATAAACAATTTCTATATAGTTTTCTCCTACTCTGCTATACTAAAAAAACAACATTTTTTTTGAATAGCATTTTCTGCAGTTCTGTAGCTGTGCGATTCAGCGGTTACGTACTGTGGGTGTGTTGTGGTCTTCCAAAAAACGCCATTTAGGGCCACAAAAAATATTTTGCAGTGTGTTATACATATGTGGAGGTGTGTGAAATAAACAATTTCTATATAGTTTTCTCCTACTGTGCTATACTAAAAAAACAATTTTTTTTTAATAGCATTTTCTGCAGTTCTGTAGCTGTGCGATTCAGCGGTTATGTACTGTGGGTGTGTTGTGGTCTTCCAAAAAACGCCATTTAGGGCCACAAAAAATATTTTGCAGTGTGTTATACATATGTGGAGGTGTGTGAAATAAACAATTTCTATATAGTTTTCTCCTACTGTGCTATACTAAAAAAACAACATTTTTTTTGAATAGCATTTTCTGCAGTTCTGTAGCTGTGCGATTCAGCGGTTACGTACTGTGGGTGTGTTGTGGTCTTCCAAAAAACGCCATTTAGGGCCACAAAAAATATTTTGCAGTGTGTTATACATATGTGGAGGCGTGTGAAATAAACAATTCCTATATAGTTTTCTCCTACTGTGCTATACTAAAAAAACAACATTTTTTTTGAATAGCATTTTCTGCAGTTCTGTAGCTGTGCGATTCAGCAGTTACGTACTGTGGGTGTGTTGTGGTCTTCCAAAAAACGCCATTTAGGGCCACAAAAAATATTTTGCAGTGTGTTATACATATGTGGAGGTGTGTGAAATAAACAATTTCTATATAGTTTTCTCCTACTGTGCTATACTAAAAAAACAAAATTTTTTTTTAATAGCATTTTCTGCAGTTCTGTAGCTGTGCAATATAGCGGTTACGTACTGTGGGTGTGTTGTGGTCTTCCAAAAAATGCCATTTAGGGCCACAAAAAATATTTTGCAGTGTTTTATACATATGTGGAGGTGTGTGAAATAAACAATTTCTATATAGTTTTCTCCTACTGTGCTATACTAAAAAAATAACATTTTTTTTGAATAGCATTTTCTGCAGTTCTGTAGCTGTGCGATTCAGCGGTTACGTACTGTGGGTGTGTTGTGGTCTTCCAAAAAACGCCATTTAGGGTCACAAAAAATATTTTGCAGTGTGTTATACATATGTGGAGGCGTGTGAAATAAACAATTTCTATATAGTTTTCTTCTACTGTGCTATACTAAAAAAAAAAAACATTTTTTTTGAATAGCATTTTCTGCAGTTCTGTAGCTGTGCGATTCAGCGGTTACGTACTGTGGGTGTGTTGCGGTCTTCCAAAAAACGCCATTTAGGGCCACAAAAAATATTTTGCAGTGTGTTATACATATGTGGAGGTGTGTGAAATAAACAATTTCTATATAGTTTTCTCCTACTGTGCTATACTAAAAAAACAACATTTTTTTTGAATAGCATTTTCTGCAGTTCTGTAGCTGTGCGATTCAGCGGTTACGTACTGTGGGTGTGTTGTGGTCTTCCAAAAAACGCCATTTAGGGCCACAAAAAATATTTTGCAGTGTGTTATACATATGTGGAGGCGTGTGAAATAAACAATTTCTATATAGTTTTCTCCTACTCTGCTATACTAAAAAAACAAAAATTTTTTTGAATAGCATTTTCTGCAGTTCTGTAGCTGTGCGATTCAGCGGTTACGTACTGTGGGTGTGTTGTGGTCTTCCAAAAAACGCCATTTAGGGCCACAAAAAATATTTTGCAGTGTGTTATACATATGTGGAGGTGTGTGAAATAAACAATTTCTATATAGTTTTCTCCTACTGTGCTATACTAAAAAAACAATTTTTTTTAATAGCATTTTCTGCAGTTCTGTAGCTGTGCGATTCAGCGGTTATGTACTGTGGGTGTGTTGTGGTCTTCCAAAAAACGCCATTTAGGGCCACAAAAAATATTTTGCAGTGTGTTATACATATGTGGAGGAGTGTGAAATAAACAATTTCTATATAGTTTTCTCCTACTGTGCTATACTAAAAAAACAACATTTTTTTTGAATAGCATTTTCTGCAGTTCTGTAGCTGTGCGATTCAGCGGTTACGTACTGTGGGTGTGTTGTGGTCTTCCAAAAAACGCCATTTAGGGCCACAAAAAATATTTTGCAGTGTGTTATACATATGTGGAGGCGTGTGAAATAAACAATTTCTATATAGTTTTCTCCTACTGTGCTATACTAAAAAAACAACATTTTTTTTGAATAGCATTTTCTGCAGTTCTGTAGCTGTGCGATTCAGCAGTTACGTACTGTGGGTGTGTTGTGGTCTTCCAAAAAACGCCATTTAGGGCCACAAAAAATATTTTGCAGTGTGTTATACATATGTGGAGGTGTGTGAAATAAACAATTTCTATATAGTTTTCTCCTACTGTGCTATACTAAAAAAACAACATTTTTTTTGAATAGCATTTTCTGCAGTTCTGTAGCTGTGCGATATAGCGGTTACGTACTGTGGGTGTGTTGTGGTCTTCCAAAAAATGCCATTTAGGGCCACAAAAAATATTTTGCAGTGTGTTATACATATGTGGAGGTGTGTGAAATAAACAATTTCTATATAGTTTTCTCCTACTGTGCTATACTAAAAAAACAACATTTTTTTTGAATAGCATTTTCTGCAGTTCTGTAGCTGTGCGATTCAGCGGTTACGTACTGTGGGTGTGTTGTGGTCTTCCAAAAAACGCCATTTAGGGCCACAAAAAATATTTTGCAGTGTGTTATACATATGTGGAGGCGTGTGAAATAAACAATTTCTATATAGTTTTCTCCTACTCTGCTATACTAAAAAAACAAAATTTTTTTTGAATAGCATTTTCTGCAGTTCTGTAGCTGTGCGATTCAGCGGTTACGTACTGTGGGTGTGTTGTGGTCTTCCAAAAAACGCCATTTAGGGCCACAAAAAATATTTTGCAGTGTGTTATACATATGTGGAGGTGTGTGAAATAAACAATTTCTATATAGTTTTCTCCTACTGTGCTATACTAAAAAAACAATTTTTTTTAATAGCATTTTCTGCAGTTCTGTAGCTGTGCGATTCAGCGGTTATGTACTGTGGGTGTGTTGTGGTCTTCCAAAAAACGCCATTTAGGGCAACAAAAAATATTTTGCAGTGTGTTATACATATGTGGAGGAGTGTGAAATAAACAATTTCTATATAGTTTTCTCCTACTGTGCTATACTAAAAAAACAACATTTTTTTTGAATAGCATTTTCTGCAGTTCTGTAGCTGTGCGATTCAGCGGTTACGTACTGTGGGTGTGTTGTGGTCTTCCAAAAAACGCCATTTAGGGCCACAAAAAATATTTTGCAGTGTGTTATACATATGTGGAGGCGTGTGAAATAAACAATTTCTATATAGTTTTCTCCTACTGTGCTATACTAAAAAAAAAACATTTTTTTTGAATAGCATTTTCTGCAGTTCTGTAGCTGTGCGATTCAGCAGTTACGTACTGTGGGTGTGTTGTGGTCTTCCAAAAAACGCCATTTAGGGCCACAAAAAATATTTTGCAGTGTGTTATACATATGTGGAGGTGTGTGAAATAAACAATTTCTATATAGTTTTCTCCTACTGTGCTATACTAAAAAAACAACATTTTTTTTGAATAGCATTTTCTGCAGTTCTGTAGCTGTGCGATATAGCGGTTACGTACTGTGGGTGTGTTGTGGTCTTCCAAAAAATGCCATTTAGGGCCACAAAAAATATTTTGCAGTGTGTTATACATATGTGGAGGTGTGTGAAATAAACAATTTCTATATAGTTTTCTCCTACTGTGCTATACTAAAAAAACAACATTTTTTTTGAATAGCATTTTCTGCAGTTCTGTAGCTGTGCGATTCAGCAGTTACGTACTGTGGGTGTGTTGTGGTCTTCCAAAAAACGCCATTTAGGGCCACAAAAAATATTTTGCAGTGTGTTATACATATGTGGAGGTGTGTGAAATAAACAATTTCTATATAGTTTTCTCCTACTGTGCTATACTAAAAAAACAACATTTTTTTTGAATAGCATTTTCTGCAGTTCTGTAGCTGTGCGATATAGCGGTTACGTACTGTGGGTGTGTTGTGGTCTTCCAAAAAATGCCATTTAGGGCCACAAAAAATATTTTGCAGTGTGTTATACATATGTGGAGGCGTGTGAAATAAACAATTTCTATATAGTTTTCTCCTACTCTGCTATACTAAAAAAACAAAATTTTTTTTGAATAGCATTTTCTGCAGTTCTGTAGCTGTGCGATTCAGCGGTTACGTACTGTGGGTGTGTTGTGGTCTTCCAAAAAACGCCATTTAGGGCCACAAAAAATATTTTGCAGTGTGTTATACATATGTGGAGGTGTGTGAAATAAACAATTTCTATATAGTTTTCTCCTACTGTGCTATACTAAAAAAACAATTTTTTTTAATAGCATTTTCTGCAGTTCTGTAGCTGTGCGATTCAGCGGTTATGTACTGTGGGTGTGTTGTGGTCTTCCAAAAAACGCCATTTAGGGCAACAAAAAATATTTTGCAGTGTGTTATACATATGTGGAGGAGTGTGAAATAAACAATTTCTATATAGTTTTCTCCTACTGTGCTATACTAAAAAAACAACATTTTTTTTGAATAGCATTTTCTGCAGTTCTGTAGCTGTGCGATTCAGCGGTTACGTACTGTGGGTGTGTTGTGGTCTTCCAAAAAACGCCATTTAGGGCCACAAAAAATATTTTGCAGTGTGTTATACATATGTGGAGGCGTGTGAAATAAACAATTTCTATATAGTTTTCTCCTACTGTGCTATACTAAAAAAAAAACATTTTTTTTGAATAGCATTTTCTGCAGTTCTGTAGCTGTGCGATTCAGCAGTTACGTACTGTGGGTGTGTTGTGGTCTTCCAAAAAACGCCATTTAGGGCCACAAAAAATATTTTGCAGTGTGTTATACATATGTGGAGGTGTGTGAAATAAACAATTTCTATATAGTTTTCTCCTACTGTGCTATACTAAAAAAACAACATTTTTTTTGAATAGCATTTTCTGCAGTTCTGTAGCTGTGCGATATAGCGGTTACGTACTGTGGGTGTGTTGTGGTCTTCCAAAAAATGCCATTTAGGGCCACAAAAAATATTTTGCAGTGTGTTATACATATGTGGAGGTGTGTGAAATAAACAATTTCTATATAGTTTTCTCCTACTGTGCTATACTAAAAAAACAACATTTTTTTTGAATAGCATTTTCTGCAGTTCTGTAGCTGTGCGATTCAGCAGTTACGTACTGTGGGTGTGTTGTGGTCTTCCAAAAAACGCCATTTAGGGCCACAAAAAATATTTTGCAGTGTGTTATACATATGTGGAGGTGTGTGAAATAAACAATTTCTATATAGTTTTCTCCTACTGTGCTATACTAAAAAAACAACATTTTTTTTGAATAGCATTTTCTGCAGTTCTGTAGCTGTGCGATATAGCGGTTACGTACTGTGGGTGTGTTGTGGTCTTCCAAAAAATGCCATTTAGGGCCACAAAAAATATTTTGCAGTGTGTTATACATATGTGGAGGTGTGTGAAATAAACAATTTCTATATAGTTTTCTCCTACTGTGCTATACTAAAATTTTTTTTTTTTTTGAATAGCATTTTCTGCAGTTCTGTAGCTGTGCGATTCAGCGGTTACGTACTGTGGGTGTGTTGTGGTCTTCCAAAAAACGCCATTTAGGGCCACAAAAAATATTTTGCAGTGTGTTATACATATGTGGAGGTGTGTGAAATAAACAATTTCTATATAGTTTTCTCCTACTGTGCTATACTAAAAAAACAACATTTTTTTTGAATAGCATTTTCTGCAGTTCTGTAGCTGTGCGATTCAGCGGTTACGTACTGTGGGTGTGTTGTGGTCTTCCAAAAATGCCATTTAGGGCCACAAAAAATATTTTGCAGTGTGTTATACATATGTGGAGGTGTGTGAAATAAACAATTTCTATATAGTTTTCTCCTACTGTGCTATACTAAAAAAAAAATTTTTTTTTGAATAGCATTTTCTGCAGTTCTGTAGCTGTGCGATTCAGCGGTTACGTACTGTGGGTGTGTTGTGGTCTTCCAAAAAACACCATTTAGGGCCACAAAAAATATTTTGCAGTGTGTTATACATATGTGGAGGCGTGTGAAATAAACAATTTCTATATAGTTTTCTCCTACTGTGCTATACTAAAAAAACAAATTTTTTTTTGAATAGCATTTTCTGCAGTTCTGTAGCTGTGCGATTCAGCGGTTACGTACTGTGGGTGTGTTGTGGTCTTCCAAAAAACGCCATTTAGGGCCACAAAAAATATTTTGCAGTGTGTTATACATATGTGGAGGTGTGTGAAATAAACAATTTCTATATAGTTTTCTCCTACTGTGCTATACTAAAAAAAAACAAAAAAAAATTTAATAGCATTTTATGCAGTTCTGTAGCTGTGCGATTCAGCGGTTACGTACTGTGGGTGTGTTGTGGTCTTCCAAAAAATGCCATTTAGGGCCACAAAAAATATTTTGCAGTGTGTTATACATATGTGGAGGCGTGTGAAATAAACAATTTCTATATAGTTTTCTTCTACTGTGCTATACTAAAAAAAAAACATTTTTTTTGAATAGCATTTTCTGCAGTTCTGTAGCTGTGCGATTCAGCGGTTACGTACTGTGGGTGTGTTGTGGTCTTCCAAAAAACGCCATTTAGGGCCACAAAAAATATTTTGCAGTGTGTTATACATATGTGGAGGTGTGTGAAATAAACAATTTCTATATAGTTTTCTCCTACTGTGCTATACTAAAAAAACAACATTTTTTTTTAATAGCATTTTCTGCAGTTCTGTAGCTGTGCGATTCAGCGGTTACGTACTGTGGGTGTGTTGTGGTCTTCCAAAAAACGCCATTTAGGGCCACAAAAAATATTTTGCAGTGTGTTATACATATGTGGAGGCGTGTGAAATAAACAATTTCTATATAGTTTTCTTCTACTGTGCTATACTAAAAAAACAAATTTTTTTTTGAATAGCATTTTCTGCAGTTCTGTAGCTGTGCGATTCAGCGGTTACGTACTGTGGGTGTATTGTGGTCTTCCAAAAAACGCCATTTAGGGCCACAAAAAATATTTTGCAGTGTGTTATACATATGTGGAGGTGTGTGAAATAAACAATTTCTATATAGTTTTCTCCTACTGTGCTATACTAAAAAAACAACATTTTTTTTTAATAGAATTTTCTGCAGTTCTGTAGCTGTGCGATTAAGCGGTTACGTACTGTGGGTGTGTTCTGCTCTTCCAAAAACACCCATTTAGGGCAAGATCCTAAATTTGGAAAATATGAGGAGAAGGTCAAAGGGACGTGGTGGCCCCGGTCGTGGTGCTGCTGGTGGAGCTCCTGTTGCAGGGAGAGGACGTGGCGGATCTGTGCCAGATACACGCACAAGTCAAACACCTTCCTCAGGTGCGAGTAGGCGACCGAGCCTGCGGCGGTATTTTGTCGCGCCTAATGAGGCTGTACGAATGTTTAGGCCAGGACAAGTAAAGGCGATAGTAGATTGGGTTGCTGACAGTGCCTCGGGTTCCTTCACATTGTCTCCCACCCACTCTTCTGATGAAAGATCAGAGTTGGCACCTGAAACCCATGTCCATCAGTCTTTCACCTCACCCCCTTGCAAATCAGCCAAGCAGTCTGAGCCCCAAATCATGCAGCAGTCTCTTCTGCTTTTCGATGACTCTGTTAGCAGGGTTACATGCTGCAGTGTTTCCGCAATGACCGCCGAGTTGCCCACATTTTAACTGGTGCTGATTACTGGGTGGCCACCCTGCTGGATCCCCGTTACAAGGACAACGTACCGTCCTTAATTCCCTCACTGGAGCGGGATCGTAAGATGCGCGAGTACAAGCATCTCACTTGGCTCGGCTTGAACCACGGATGGTGTGGCCTTCACCTGAACTCACCACGCTGGCGCCGTTCGTCTTGGGAGATTTTCGAAATCCCCTTGTCCTACATACTGAGCAAGCGCAGTACAGGGTGGACACTATTTGACGGGGGACAGAATTTGACACATCACCGGCCTTACCCAGCCATTGTTGTATTTTTGAACCAGTGTTGGCTACCTCGTCCTCCTCCACCGCCGCTTCCACCTACACAGCCACATCCACTGCCACCTCAACCTCCTACTCCATATGGACCTCGTCCTCCTAGGTCAAGATTATAATTTTTATTTTATTTTTTTGTAGCGCACAGATCCTTTCCCCCTTACCTGCCTTTATGTTGTTGGCTCCTCGCAGGAGGGAGAAAGGCACACCGCACTACCAGCCCGTACCCTCCTATATAAAGAGGTTGAGCGGTGTACTTGAAGGGCCGTGTCCACAGCCGGAGTCAAAACTCCTCCAGAGGATGATTCTCACCTCTACTGTAGGTAGAGGCAAGTCCTTTAATTCCCAGTAAAGTCAATGTCCACACCAGCTGAAATTACAACTCTTATTCTCTCATGGCAAAATAAACTCTACTCGGATAGAAAAGGTTAGAGCAAAGAAACAGGACAGCTTAAGGTGTGGAGGAGGTCCAGGCACAAACGTAGCACATTCACTTCACTGCTTAGGTTTCTCAAACAGTTTTAGGTGCACGGTCTCTGCCACAGACCTTGAGGTTGGTCTCTGCCACAGACCGGGTGTACAAGGCCCCTGCCACGGACCTGGAGAACTTTGGTCTCTGCCACAGACCAGGGTGTATAAGGCCCCTGCCACGGGCCGGGTGAATAAGGCCTCTGATACAGTCAAGATGACCTTGAGCTTCTCCTTATACGAACCTAGCCCATATCAAGGGGAAGACATCTCTCCAGGGAGTCAACAGACCCTTCCTTCACCGTGACGCCCGCATCGGTCCATCAGAATGATCCTCCCTTCCCTGGAACATGGTCCCCTACACGAGGCGGCACCCTAAGACTCCTCGACCCTTAGCGGACTCCAGACAAAGGCTCTGGACTCCAGACTTTACTCCCACACCTAGGCCTCCATACCCAGGGCAGCAGGAACTCCAGGATAGTACCTCACCCCGGGCTAAAGGTACCCGAGATGGAACATGAACACATGCACCCAGGCCGAAGGCACCTGGGCGCGGACCCCACTGGACATCAGCCCCCAGGCCAAAGGTCTGCCCCTTTTTATATGCTCTCCCGGCATGCACAGCAGGTTCCCCGCCCCGCTGTACTACTGCCAAGAGGGGACACAAAAGGCACAGCACTGTATCGGCGGTTCAACCCTAGCCTACCATGGCAGCGCCACCTGTAGGCCGCAGGGAACTGCACACCAATACTGTCCCCCGAGGACAAAATGGTCCATGAATCCTACAGAATTAGGGTGTTTGAGCCTATTTACCACTCAAACACTTCCCTTAAATTTAGCACCCGCTACATTTTTATTTCAAAGTATTTTATTTTCCCACTAGCTTATCCATTAAATTGAATAATTTATTCCAGAAAGGGCGTATTCTGGGGCATTCCCACCATATGTGTGGCATCGTGCCGTTGAGTTTCTGAGGTTCTTAATGACTTCCCGTACCTCTTCTGCTGAAAAGGGGGCCTCCAGCATATTTTTTAATTTTTTAATTTTTTTGATGTTATTTTAAGTTATTTCCCTATCCACAATTGTTTGCAGAGCACTTGCCATGCTCTTAACAACATTTTGCTGCCATTTGCAGCCCTCTAGCCATTTCCATTACTTTTTTAGAGCCTTTTTAGTCCTTAGAAGTCCGGGTCCCCATTGACTTCAATGGGGTTCGGGTTCGGGTTCGGGTTCGGGTTAAAGTTCGGTCCCGAACCCAAACTTTTTTCCGAAGTTCGGCTGAACCCGTCGAACCCGAACATCCAGGTGTCCGCTCAACTCTAGTTTCTTACCTTTCCAGTGATGAGCTGTTTTTGCCCGCATTCCCTGGTCCCTAGACCAGGAAACATTACAAAGTGGAAGGTAATAGTAGCGCTACATATAGGCCAGTAAAAACTGGACTGTAACTCAAATGTGACCATAAATGGAAACACACAAAAAAGTGAGAAGGGGCAGGCTGGACGCCCTACCCAATATATATAAAATGTCCACAATAATAAACAAAAAAAAATTAAGAGTGTCCAAAACAGTGGGTAAATAACAAAGAATGGATGTAAAACTTCTGGCACAATTCTTCACGTGGATGGGGACATTCATGTGTGCTTACCAGAAACGTTGGACCCGAATGTCATACGACAGCGGATCAATCGAGCTTGAGAGTATCTCCAACGGCTGCTCCACAGGAACGTCCCCGGATCTCTGATGGATGTAGAGGTATACTGGCTAGACGATCGGATGTCTTCAATCCTGGGTGGAACTGATGGATGCAGTACTTCTCGGGTCTCCAATACCCCCAAGGCTGGAGATCCCACCAGAAGACTGGCACTCTGGATCCCGGTATTCAACCGGACGATGGGATACGATCAAACTTAAATGGAAAATACCCTGACAAGGGTATTGTAGAAGGACCAACTGGAGAAAACTGAAAAAACTTTTCCTCACCGATTTCATGCAAAGAGAAGAAAAAAATAGGGGGCTCCAATGGTGTAGGTCAAAAAAAAATTGTGTTTTTAATCAGAAAAACACCAACATACAAAGATAAAAAGTGATCACAGTTCATATATTAAAAGACAACATGGGAAGCAAAATGCATAGCCCAATTTTTGCCATTAATGGAAACATCTCAAGGGGGGAGGAACACCAAAACTTCAAAGTAGGAGAGAACAGGACGAGGACCCATAGAATGGGAAATCTCAGTGATCGAGTCCCCAATGCTGACCCTACAAGTACTGATAATTTAACCATCCTAGATTCAATTATTTCAAACAGTTGTAGCGCCCCCCCAATATTTGGGGGCGCTATATGGAAATTTAGGGGCAGTCTGAGCTAGTAGTTGGGCTCAGACCAATTATAGTTCAAATTGTTCGCTCTGCTCTGGGTGTGATACTGCCCAGCAGTGTTATTCTCCTTTGCCTGCAGGTGGCACTGTCACTGCCAGCACAGGCTGGATCACGGGGGTATCACAGCACCTTGGGTGTTCTCTCTTGGCAGCTGTGCAGTGGGCGTGGTCTACCCGCTGTGCATGCTGAGAGAGGGTACAAAATTGGAGACGCCATTTGGCGTGAGGCGATTCCAGGGGGACCTCTGGTCCAGTGAGCGTGCCTCGTGGCCCACATGGCACGAGGTGCACGGGTGTGTTTAGGTCTTGGGCACCTTCAGCCCAATACTCTGCTGCTGCATTGTAGGCCCAGCTCTGCTGACAAGGGCCTATGCTTCAGAGAAGGATCCCAGGCTGGCCGGTTTTAGGGGGCCCAACTTTAGGAAAGGAGTTCCAGGGGAAGATCAGTCTTAGCGGAGATAGCGACCGTACTGCTGTCTCGGGGAGAGACCTGGAGGCCTACCTAAAGAGGGATCCAGCATCTCTGACATCCGTGCTCCATCCCGGCTGCTAGGACCACTCTTATAGGGACTATCCGGGTGAGCAATACCCACTCAGGCTTGAGTGGCGACGAGTATATATATATATATTTGGGATCTAAGTGTTGCTTGCCTGAACCTTCCCCTACATCTTCACCTGTCCTACTTTCGCTGTCTTCAAGTTAACTCAAAGTGAGAAAAAGAATAAAGCCTTGCTGATTAGGTTTTACTCGTGTGTGGACATTGGCCTTATTCCTGAAATACACTGGTGTGCCTAGACAACGGAGCTGAAGGATCCACTCATGAGAGATATTTTGCTGCAGACCCAAAGGTAATTAACAGTGGATTTCCATACTTAACAAAGTGTGAATCTGGCGTAGCAGCAGGGATAGAGGAACAGTGGAAAAAAAGGTCCGGTTGCTACACGTGGGGGCTCGAGTCCGGGATTTGTGGCTATCTTTTGCACAAGAGGATTGAAATGTATGTGTTTGGAAAGTCGGCCATTGGACTGTGTTAAAAACTTTGAGTGAAGAAAAAAGGGTTAAGGGGCACAGAACGGTTTCCAACTGCGTAGTTCGTGGGCGTGTCCAAAGAAAAAGAAAAGCCGCGAGCTACGTGCAGAAGAAGAAAAAGGGGAGGAGTCCCTGCCACCCGCGAGTTACACGTCAGTGAATTGGCGCCAAGAGACAGAGAGAGTTGGATTGAGTGAGAAGAGAGCAACATGTCTGCCTTTCCGCATAAATCAGCCTTGTCGGGACCCCGGATGTTCCCGATGCCTTCTTCAATGGACATTGCTCCACTCACCGCCCCACTTACGGATACAGGGATCCGTCTCAAGCCCCGGGGCCACTTTGCCTTGTACACCTGCAGAGATGCGGAGGCCCTGGGCATGCTCTGTCCCAAATACCACGGACTGGTCGTGCAACTGCGCCCCTTCAGAAGATGTTAGACTTGTGGAGAGTTCCACTTTGAGGTGGAGCAGCCCACTGAAATACCCCAGGCCTACCGGGTGAATTGCATCACAGGCGTCGTAGCTTCGGAGAAAGATGCCTACACTTCTACAGCCGAGCCCATGCGCATCGCCTCCCCTACCACTAGTGCCTTGGGGAAGGATGCATCTGAGCCTACGGAACTTTTGGCGGACACCGCAGCAGACGCTGCCTCTGCCACAACGGAAATTCATGTCCCACCAGCAAAGCCAAAAGTGGGATATGTTAAAGCCTCCCGCGGCCGAAGCCTGCCCCAGCGCCTACCAGAACCGGACATCGAGAGCGGAAGTAAGCCCAAGAAGTCCCCGACTGGTGACGGTAAGGAGGCTGGGAGAAATGTGTCCACATCTACCCGCAATTACTTGCCTGCTGAGGAGTATGATACCTCAGACCTGGACTCTTCGTCCGATGTGGGGGATGACGCCGAAATAGATGACATTTTTATTAAAAGGGGATGGGACAATGTAAAGACTGTTGCTCCGGCCCGCAGCCTCACAGTGGGATCACCTATGAGTTCGGGGAGCACTACAACCCGTGTGGAGGTCCCGGCCATAGAAGAGAAAGCGGTATCTGCCCCTAGTGGAAAACCCCTAACAGGGCCTGATACGGCTACAGTCCGGAGATCGCCGGATGCCATTGTACTCGCTGGAAGTGGGGATCGCAAAACTCTTCCCCATCTTGCCCGCTTACAGCGAATTTTGAACAAAAGAGTGGCCAGTGAGTATGGCTGGGCGTACCCCTACGTGCCCAAGGAGCTGCTGTTCGAGATAGAGGCCTATCGAGAAAGGTGGAGCGCCAAAGCTATATGGGACTACCTTGAAGTGCCCAAGTCCCACAGGTACTTCGCTTGCTCAGCTGCTATGACTGACCGTTTTAAGGGTTGTCGTAAAGAGTGGAGCTTTGGTCGGCATATCCATGCTGATCGTGTGGTGATCTGTTGCCCAGAGAGAGAGGACGCTGTTTATTTTATAGAGACCCTGGACAAACAATGGAAGCCCATTATTCTTCCAGATCCCCACTACTACCTTTGAGACAGGAACTTGTGTTTTTTTCTATTATCCTGTCTTTGCACAGACAAACTGTGCCCTGGATCCAAGTAACTTTGCCCCGCTGCTAAGGGGATATCTACTCCTAAAGAGGTAGAGAAGTGGAGAGCTTGTTATGTTTTTTTTTCCTCTCCCTCCTGCTCCGATTAAGGGACAGTTTTCCTCTAAATTGAACTTTGGGGTAGATTAGTCAGTAGGTCATGGTGAAGGAACGCCGTGGTCAAGATGTGAAGTGTTCAAGTGTGCTGCAGTCCCATGCGCAGCTATTGTGGAGTACTAAATTTATGCCAACACTAGGTGGCAGTGTTCTAAAAAAAAAATTAAGTGCTCTAATGAGAAAAACATTTAGGCTTAGATGTTTTTTTTTTCATTAGCTATTTTATGCTAGGCTTAGCGTAATAGGCTTAGAGAAAGGAATTGCTTCCTTTCGGGGAGGCAGTTTACTTATAAAAGTTCTAGGGATAGGATGTTTGTATATCTTTCTTGTTTGCATGTGTTTTTTTTTTCTTGCAGGTATGAGAACGGCTATCAACACCACCAGAGAATGGGGTGGGATAGATAGCTAGTGATGGGTGGAGTGTATATTATTTTTCTATTTGGAAAAAAAAAATGTCAGTGTCTGTATGTAATGTTATCTATATGCTTCTTTTCTTTCCTTCTCCCTTCCCAATATTTTTTTGGTTCAGGCAGCTGTTTAACTTTGTAGTTCTTAGATGAATCAACAGCCTTCAGGATTGAAGGAGTTTGATTTCTCTAGCCACTGGGGACAGTGTCTTTTTCAGGAAGGGGTGTGTGTAGCGCCCCCCCCCTCCCTCCATTATTTAGGGGCGCTATATGGAAATTTAGGGGCAGGCTGAGCCAGTTGTTGAGCTCAGACCAATTATAGTTCAAATTGTTTGCTCTGCTCTGGGTGTGATACTGCCCGGCAGTGTTATTCTCCTTTGCCTGCAGGTGGCACTGTCACTGCCGGCACAGGCTGGATCACAGGGGTATCACAGCACCTTGGGTGTTCTCTCTCGGCAGCCGTGCACTGGGCGTGGCCTACCCGCTGGGCATGCTGGGAGAGGGTACAAAAGGGGCAGACGCCATTTGGCGTGAGGCGATTTCAGGGGGACCCCAAGGCGTTCAGGGGGACCTCTGGTCCAGTGAGCATGCCTCGTGGCCCACATGGCACGAGGTGCGCGGGTGTGTTTAGGTCTTGGGCACCTTCAGCCCAAGACTCTGCTGCTGCATTGTAGGCCCAGCTCCGCTGACAAGGGCCTACGCTTCAGAGAAGGATCCCAGGCTGCCCGGTTTTAGGGGGCCCAACTTTAGGAAAGGAGTTCCAGGGGAAGATCAGTCCCAGCGGAGATAGCGACGGTACTGCTGTCTCGGGGAGAGGCCTGGAGGTCTACCTAAAGAGGGATCCACCATCTCTGACATCCGTGCTCCATCCCGGCTGCTAGGACCGCACTTATAGGGACTATCCGGGTGAGCAATACCCACTCAGGCTTGAGTGGCGACGAGTATATATATATATTTGGGATCTAAGTGTTGAGTGCCTGAACCTTCCCCTACATCTTCACCTTTCCTACTTTCACTGTCTTCAAGTTAACTCAAAGTGAGTAAAAGAATAAAGCCTTGCTGAATAGGTTTTACTCGTTTGTGGACATTGGCCTTATTCCTGAAATACACTGGTGTGCCTAGACAACGGAGCTGAAGGACCCACTCGTGGGAGATATTTTGCTGCAGACCCAAAGGTAATTAACAGTGGATTTCCATACTTAACAAAGTGTGAATCCGAAGTAGCAGCAGGGATAGAGGAACAGTGGAAAAAAAGGTCCGGTTGCTACACAGTCTTTCAATTGAAAGGGACATTCAACACAACAAGGGTAAAAAAAAGATGGTTTAGCCAAATTTCTCTGGATTTCACTGGACCAAACAGGACCAATTACTATTTAAAGAAGAGAAATTATATTGATCAAACCACTTCAAATCAATAAAAAAAAGGCCATTATGTCAAAGATATTTTTGTTATGACTATAGCCAGAGAAAATACATAAGAAACCAATAGTCCAAAGGATACCCCCTATAACTGAAATATCACTTTTAGAAGGACATACTTTTAACAGTAGATAAGTTCAATTATATTGTAATGTAATTCAACAAACAGGGCCATTGACAGGGACTAAACAAACCCCAGAGACCAATAAATGCACAGACTCTCATGGAAATCACTGACAGTCAAGACATTGCTCTTCATTTTAGGTGAAATCAATACATTTCTTGAAAGGTTCTGATTAACTGTATGGGTCAACAAGAGTCAACTGTGCATTGACTGTGTACAGAGTCTATTCAGATTAATTGTACAGATATAAGACAGGGGATATCTTAGCAGTTACCCAAGGTTCAGAAAGTAAAAATAGTACATTTATAAAGCCATCCATTAAATGAATCTAATTAATAATTAAAAAAATTAGGTACTTTTAAAAAACATTCATGTTTTTTATATATATATATATATATATATATATATATATATATATATATGGGAATACCAACAAATTTGCATGTATAACAATAATTTAAGCAATCTTTAAAATGGCTTGGGCTCATAGCTGCATCTTTTAAAGTATAGGGAAAGAAAAGGCAGAGGTAATTTGTTTTATGTGCAGAAATGTTTGTTGCAGATAATGTTTTGGAAGTCATATTTCAGTGTAAAGGTTTGGCACAGGATCAAGTCAGCACACAGAGCAAAGGTTAAAGCCCCATACACACGATCGGATAACCTATGGATTTTCGTCCGATGGATTTGTCCATCGGAAATCCGATGAAACTGTTTTACATCAGTCTTGCCCACACACCATCAGTCAAAAAACCGACCGTTCCAAACGCGGTGACGTAAAACACTCCGATGAGCCGAGAAAAATGAAGTTTAATGCTTCTGAGCATGCGTCGACTTGATTCTGAGCATGCGTGGGTTTTTGATCCGATGGACTTGCCCATAGACGATCTGAGTTTTCGATCGTTTTTTTATCCATCGGAAAAATTGAAAACATGTTCTATTTTTTCCAACCGATGGAAAAAAGACCGATGGGTACCATACACGATCGGTTGGTCTGATGAAAACCATCCATCGGACGGTTTTCATCAGTCAAACCGATCGTGTGTACGGGGCTTTAGTTTCGCATAAGGATTTTTTAGGTTAGTGTTAAGGTCAGGGATTAGGGGTTTTTCTTGCATTTTGGGGTTAAAGTTTGGGTTAATTTTGTGGGGTTAGTGTTAGGGTTTAGCAAATGAGGGGGTTCATCAGTGAGGGCTGTTTGGAGATTCTAGATGTTAAGGCATAGATTAAATCTAATTCCTGGGAACAAGCAAATAATATGTAAATACAAGATGCGTGAATATTTGTACTTGAATCTTGGTGTGCTTTGTGTTTTTCTTCCAGATATGTCCTGTGTGAAACTTTTCCTCTGTGCAGGAGATCCTGTAATAAGACCAGTCACTGTTGCTTTCTCTCTTTGAGCAGAGGGACTGGTATTGTACAGCCTCCTGAAGTCTTGTACAGCCAGCCTGTAGTGGGTGGTCCTGTTAGGTCTCTCCCACAGCTTTGCTCTATTTACAGGCTATTGGCAGCACAGTGATGATGTCACCAATATGTTTACAAGGCAATGACTGGGCTTGCAAAGGTATTTGGTGCTCACAGAGTTACTATTGCAGTTTAAGTGTTGGGGGGGGGGGTCATTAAATGTTTTGCAGCTACTGTCAAGGGTTTGTGCAGAGAAAATGGTTGTGTGTTAGTAATGTATTCAATGTTTTATCACTGTGCGGGGGATTATAAAACATGTATTAGATACCCCTGTTGCTAAACCAAAAATCGTGTGTAACACAACATGAAATAAACTGTGATTGAATATGGGTGCTAGGTATCCTCAAAGAGCTATGTTAAATACAGTATATACCTTCTCCTCTAATGACAAAATACTAAAATTCACCTTCCGTGCAAATTGAATGAATCCTGGTATAACAATAACAAGTAAAGTATATTCAAACTTAAAATAAAAACCAGTGTCCATAAATCATATATCTATAGAAAAGTCCACTGTAGTGTTCAGCGATATAAATCCATTTCTCAATAGTGCTCCAATAATGCATTGAATAGTGCATTATGACATATGTCTTCTTGATCCTCTCCACCTCTTATCACACTGACATTCAACAGACCTCTAGACCCAATGTTTGTGGGTCAGCTTGCACTCAAACAGACACTGTCTACAGGCAGACTCCCAGTTCCCCCTCCTCTTCTACTTTCCTTGGTTCCAATGTTGTATTCTGGTAAAGAGATCAAACAAACTCCTCATAGCGTAACCTTGTTTTAATTATAAAATGCTTAAAATACAGAAGTAAGAGTAAAACTCACAATATCTTGTGCCCAAGCCAGTACCCAGCGATCTTAGCAATGTTTGTTATGGCTGCAGGCCGCCTTCTCCCGCATGGGGTATTGGAATGCCTCCCAACCAGCAGAAGCTCCATCACCTGGATGTGATGTCAGAGACTACGTAACCCAGATTCTACGCGTTTTGCTGTAATGGCATCATCAGGAAGCTTCCTGATGATGCTATTGCGACAAAACGCATAGGGGTGGGGTTATGTGGGACACAAGCCAATACCCCATGTGGGAGAAGGCAGCTGTCAGCTATAACAAACATTGCTAAGATCACTGGGTGCTGGCTCGGGCACAGGATATTGTGAGTTTTACTCGTACTTTTGTATTTTAAGCATTTTATAATTTAAACAAGGTTACGCTACGAGGAGTGTGTTTGATCTCTTTTCCGGAATATTGTTATTTAACAAGGGAAACAAGGAAAGTAGGAGAGGAGAGGTAACCTGGGAGTCTGCCTGTAGATAGTGTCTGCTTGAGTTTGAGCTGACCCACGAACATTGGGACTAGAGGGCTGGTGAGTTTCAGTGTGATAAGAGGTGGAGGGGATCATGAAGACACATGTCATAATGCACTATTCAATGCATTATTGGAGCACTGTTGGGAAATGGATTTACTGTATATTGCTGAACACTACAGTGGACTTTTCTATAGATATATGATTTACGGACACTGGTTGTTATTTTAAGTTTGAATATACTTGTTATTGTTACCAGGATTCATTTTTGTTGCACGGAATGTGGACTTTAGTATTTTGTCATTAGAGGAGAAGGTATATATTTAACATAGCTCTTTGAGGATACCTAGCACCAATATTCAATCACAGTTTATTTCAGGATGTGTTAGTAATGCTTTAATGCTGCAGACAGTTTACAACATAGGGAACTTTAAGGGAGCTGATGGACGCCCAACACAGGGGTAAGGCTTATTCAGGTTCTGGATGGCTCTTCACAGTGCTCTATGCACTCCTGCTGTGGCTCCCCCATACGCTTTTCTATGTTGTATTATGTATTACATTTTTGTGTGGACATTTACAAGTGCATTTTAACCATAGTTTGCTTTCATCTGTTTAGAAAATCTCAATGCTCCCCTCTGCCTCTTGAAGAAGTGGTTTAGGATCGTGTAACATGTAGAGGACTGAATTTGTTTTGTAGATGGAGTTTTCCTGTAAATCTTTAACATTGAGACCCATGTTTTGGGATTCTGTTCAGTATTGGGTATCTGACATACTTTGGGAAAATGTCTTCTATGTTTTATTGGGTTTGTGAGGGGGTTAGCTCGGCAGCGGGTGTGTGTGACCCCCGAGATGGGCTCCCCACACAAAACAGGCCCAGCAAACGGAGGTTGTGGTTTTCAAAATCAAAAAGGTGCGGTTTATTTTCTATTTACAGTGACAAAACACAGCAAAGCAAAAGAAACATAAACAAAATAAATCCTGGTCAACTTGACCTCTGACTAAACATACAGGTTTCCTAACTAACGACTGGGATCAGCCTAGTGCTGTCCTAGTCCCTAAGTCCCTGGTTTTAAATGTCCAAGCAAAAAGCCACACAGGCTTTGTCTCACCGCACAGGGGTTCACTCTCCCTAGACAGTCCACACAGGTCTGGGTCCAGGCATGAGCTAACATCTAATGAAGCTGGGAGTTCTTATAGAGGCCTAAATGAGCTGACAAGCTTCAGCTGGTCTCATCAACTCCCTGTCTGCACGACGCCCCACACTCTCCCTAGAGGTATGAGTCATCCATGAGCCCACTAGCCTCAGCTGGGCTTATACAACTCTCCACCTAGTTGTATAAGTCGGCGTAAAGCCTGAATCTGGGCGAAATATATCTACCCCCCTGGATGCAACCAGGTGACTTTACCTTCCTGCTGTCACATACCCCCCCCTCTTGTTTTAACCTCGGGGTTGGAACACCAGCAATCAGGCATTCATGTACTCAAGACAAAGCATCCACATTCCCCATTTGAACGCCAGGGCGATGCTTTACTGTGAAGTTGAATTCCTGGAGGGCCAGGAACCACCTATTCACTCTTCTATTTGTTTCCTTGTTTTGAGCCATCCACTTTAACGGAGCGTGATCCGTAACCATATCAAAGTGCCTACCTAGCAGGTAGTACCGAAGGGAATCTAGAGCCCACTTCACCGCTAAACACTCCTTTTCAACGGTGGCGTAATTTACCTCATGGGACTTCAACTTCCTGCTGAGGTAAATGACTGGGTGCTCTTCCCCGTTCCAGACCTGGGACAATACTGCTCCTAACCCCACATCTGACGCATCACTTTGTACGACAAAGTCTTTAGAGAAGTCGGGTGAGTACAACACTGGCTGGCTACATAAGGCTTGTTTCAAGAATTGGAATGCTGCCTCAGCCTCGGGGGTCCATTTAATCATGACCGACCCTTTCCCCTTCGTCAGGTTGGTTAGGGGCACAGCCTTAGAAGCAAAGTGGGGAATGAATCGCCGATAATACCCAGCGATTCCCAGAAAGGCTCGTACCTGCTTCTTGCTGTTGGGACGTGGCCAACTCTGGATGGCCTCGACTTTGTTGAGTTGGGGTTTTATTACTCCCCTCCCAATGGTGTACCCAAGATATTTGGCCTCCTCCTGCCCAATGGTACACTTCTTGGGGTTAGCCGTAAACCCCGCTTCCCGAACAGAGTCCAGGACTGCTTGCACTTTTGGCAGATGTGAGGCCCAATCTGTGCTATGGACAATTATGTCATCCAGGTAAGCCGCAGCATACTTCCGATGGGGCCTCAGCATCTGGTCCATTTTCCGCTGGAATGTGGCCGGCGCATTCTGTAACCCGAACGGCATTCTTTTATATTGGAACGCCCCGTCTGGGGTTACAAATGCGGTTTTCTCTTTGGCCGACTTGGCCAGGGGGATTTGCCAATACCCTTTTGTGAGGTCAAGAGTCGTCATGTATCGGGCTGTTCCCAGCCGGTCGATCAACTCATCTATACGTGGCATGGGGTAGGTGTCAAATTTTGTAACTTTGTTCAACTGACGAAAATCGTTACAAAATCGCCAGCTCCCATCCGGTTTAGGCACCAACACAATGGGACTAGACCAATCACTTTGGGACTCCTCTATCACCCCTAAGTTCAGCATTTTCTGTACTTCCTCCCGTATTGCCTCCCGTCGGGCCTCTGGGATCCGATAGGGTTTTAACTTCACCCTTTCACCGGGCGGGGTAATGATGTCATGCTCTACCCCAGATGTTTGTCCCGGCAGCTCAGAGAATACCTCCTTGTTGCGAAGCACAAACTCCTTAACCTCCTGTTGTTGGGGTTGTGACAAGGTGGCTGCTATTCCAACCTCCGGAATCACGCAGCCAGTTTGAGCTGGTGACCAAGTTTCTGCGACTAGGGACTCTCTATCCCTCCAGGCTTTCAACAGATTAACGTGATAGATCTGTTCGGGCTTTCGCCTTCCTGGTTGTCTGACCTTGTAATTCACTTCGCTCACTTTTTCCATTATCTCGTAGGGGCCTTGCCATTTGGCAAGGAATTTACTTTCAACCGTAGGGACAAGTACCAGTATCCTATCCCCCGGGGAAAAGGTACGGGTCTTGGCTCCACGGTTGTACACTCTCTGCTGTGCTAACTGCGCTTGGGCCAAATGTTCCTTCACGATGGGCATTACCTGTGCAATTCGGTCTTGCATCAGGGCGACATGCTCAATCACACTCCTGTGGGGAGAACTCTCAATTTCCCAAGTTTCCTTGGCAATATCCAACAGCCCTCTTGGGTGTCTCCCATACAGTAACTCAAAGGGGGAGAATCCCGTAGAGGATTGGGGCACCTCCCTAATAGCAAACATCAGATAAGGAAGTAGACAGTCCCAATCCTTTCCATCTCTATCCACCACTTTCTTCAACATTTGTTTTAGGGTTTTGTTGAACCTTTCAACCAGCCCATCGGTTTGGGGGTGATACACAGATGTACGTAATTGCGTCACTTTGAACAATTTACACAGCTCCTTCATAACCCGGGACATAAAGGGTGTACCTTGGTCCGTAAGCAGTTCTTTACAAATACCCACCCGGCTAAACACAAGAGATAGCTCTTTGGCTATGGTTTTGGCCGAGGTATTTCGGAGAGGGATCGCTTCTGGATAACGGGTGGCATAGTCCATTATAACTAATATGTACTGGTGCCCCCTAGCGGACTTGATTATAGGACCTACCAAATCCATGGCGATCCTCTCAAACGGGACCTCAATGATGGGTAGAGGGACCAGCGGGCTACGGAAATGTGGCATCGGGGCCGACCTCTGACACACAGGGCAGGAGGAACAATAATTTTCTATGTCCTTCATCACCCCCGGCCAATAGAATCTCTGTAATACCCTCTCTCGGGTTTTCTCTGTCCCCAGATGACCTCCAAGAATGTGCCCATGGGCCAACTCCAACACCAACTTCCTGTAAGGTTTGGGCACCACAAGCTGCTCAACGGTTTCTTCTGCCCTTTTTGCCACCCGATACAGTAGGTCCTTCTCTACGCTGAAGTATGGGTAAGTGCAGGTATTATCTGGGTTCACTAACTCGCCATCTATTTTCACTACGTTTTCCCGTGCCTTTATTAGGGCGGGGTCTTTCAACTGTTCTGTGGCAAAGTTTTCCCTGTGAACCTCAAGATCAGAAAACTCCACAGACGGTAGGTTTTCGTCTGAGGAGGTGGGCTCCTCTCCAGTTTCTTGAGTCTCCCCTGCCAATACTGATAAGGGAAATTCCGGAGAGTCCTCACCACTCTCAGGGGAGTTCTGGCTATCACATTCCTGGTACATAGGGGCACCAGTGGGGGGCTCAGGATCATCCCACAGTTCCCAGAACTTCGGAAAATCCCTTCCCACAATGGCGTCATGCGGTAACTGAGATACTAAGCCCACTGGATGAGAGAGGGTACCTTTGGGGGTCTCGAAACACACTGTAGTCACTGGATACTCTCGGGTGTCCCCATGCACACAAATAACAGCTACCTTGCTATTCCCAGAGACCTCTGTTTTAACTAACTCAGCCTTTATCAGGGTCACAAGGCTACCTGAATCCAGCAATACCACAACATTTCTACCATTAACACACATTTTGCATAAATGTTTCTCAGTTCCTCGAATGGCAGTGCATGCGACTGTCGCACACAGCGACTGACGTCTGCCCGTCAGAAAGTCACACTGCATGGGTTCCTCCACAACCGGGCAATTGGCTGCAATATGTCCCGCTTGCCGGCAGCGGTAGCAAACGATCCTTCTTGCGGCCTCTTGAGCCGCTGATTTCCCAGGCTGTTCTCGCCAAACTTGGGGTAGAGCTCCCACCCTCTCACTCTCTCCACCCTCACCCCTTGGAATCCTCTTATCCGCCCCTGGGGATGGTCTGGTCTTAGGGTGGAAAGTCCGAGTGTCTCTGGAAGAGGCCGTCAGGTTCTCTGTAGCCAAGTATTTCTCCACACGATCCACAAGACCATCGGCCGTCTCTGGGTCTCCATGGCTTACCCACTTTTGGATGGCAGTAGGAAGAGCTCTCAAAAACCGATCCATTACAACACGTTCCACAATCTTTGGTGCGGACAAAGTCTCTGGCTGTAGCCACTTTCTGCTCAGGTGAATGAGATCATACATTTGAGACCTGGGGGGTTTTCCAAGCTGGAAAGTCCAGTTATGCACACGCTGAGCCCGGACAGCCTGGGTGACACCCAGCCTTGCCAATATTTCAGCTTTTAGCATCACATAGTCTTTTGCTTGGTTAGGCTCTAGGTCATAGTAAGCTTTCTGCGATTCACCAGTTAACAGAGGAGCCACCAGTCCAGCCCACTGCTCCTCAGGCCACTTTTCTCTTTCAGCGGTCCTTTCAAATGTGGTCAAAAATACCTCTGGATCATCCTCTCCAGTCATTTTTGTCAATAAACGACTCACCCCAAAGGACGCGGTATTAGTGGGACGGCTTTCCTCACTGGTCTGCGGACGTTGCTGCATTGCTGCTTCCATCTGTTGTTGTAGTCTCTGCTCTTGCTTCTGCAACAGGTCTATGAAGCGGGCCTCAGATTGCTGCTGGGCTTGTTGCTGAGCCTCCAGACTCTGTTGCAAAGTTGCGTTTGTCTGCTGCTGGGCTGCAAGGCTCTGTTGATGAGCTTGCTGCTGGGCTGCGAAGTTCTGTTGTTGAGCTGCAAGGCTCTTTTGCAAACCTGCATTTGTCTGCTGTTGATTGGCATTTGCTAGAGCCAGCTGCTTCAGTATCTCCTCCATGCTGGCTTAAAAAAAAAACTGCCACTGGTTCTCCACCAACTGTGAGGGGGTTAGCTCGGCAGCGGGTGTGTGTGACCCCCGAGATGGGCTCCCCACACAAAACAGGCCCAGCAAACGGAGGTTGTGGTTTTCAAAATCAAAAAGGTGCGGTTTATTTTCTATTTACAGTGACAAAACACAGCAAAGCAAAAGAAACATAAACAAAATAAATCCTGGTCAACTTGACCTCTGACTAAACATACAGGTTTCCTAACTAACGACTGGGATCAGCCTAGTGCTGTCCTAGTCCCTAAGTCCCTGGTTTTAAATGTCCAAGCAAATAGCCACACAGGCTTTGTCTCACCGCACAGGGGTTCACTCTCCCTAGACAGTCCACACAGGTCTGGGTCCAGGCATGAGCTAACATCTAATGAAGCTGGGAGTTCTTATAGAGGCCTAAATGAGCTGACAAGCTTCAGCTGGTCTCATCAACTCCCTGTCTGCACAACGCCCCACACTCTCCCTAGAGGTATGAGTCATCCATGAGCCCACTAGCCTCAGCTGGGCTTATACAACTCTCCACCTAGTTGTATAAGTCGGCGTAAAGCCTGAATCTGGGCAAAATATATCTACCCCCCTGGATGCAACCAGGTGACTTTACCTTCCTGCTGTCACAGGTTGTTTATTGTTGATGCTTTGCTTTGTGTCTGTTTTTAAATAGAATTTTGTAAAACAAAATGTTGGAATTTTACCTTTTGTCGTATCGCGTACATTGGGTACCAATAAAGTCAAAATTCTAATATTTTGGCAATTTTGGCATTGTTCCTTTTCACGTAAAATTAATGAGGACATGATGGCTCTACATGTTGTTATTTTAAACTTAGTAGAATGAATAATTGTTGATTAATAAATAGCAAAATGTATACTTTGTGGAGAAGCTGGTTGGGAGTAAGAAGACTTTGTCAGCTTGACAAGGGCTTCTTGCAGAGCAAATAGGAAATGAGGGGTTATGGCATTGTGAAAATTGTTCAACCATTGCCTTAAAGTGACTGGGTATGGCTGGGTTCTTTAACCGCTTAAGGACCGCCCCACATACATTTACTGCGGCAGGGCGGGCCTTGAACGCAAAATCACGTACCTGTCTGGGGTATGCGTGCGTGCCGCCAGAGACCTGCTCCCACTGTGATTGGACACAGTGGGAGTCAATCAGCGGGTCCGACGGACACAATGTCCACCGGGAACCCAGTGATCATTCATAGAGGGGCAGAACGGCGGTCTGCCTATGTAAACAAGGCAGATCGTTGTTCTGCTAGTAAGAAAGACAGAGATCTTGTGTTTCTGCTAAGCAAGAACACGGATCTCTGTCTTTCTTCAGCTAAGCCATCCCCCACACAGTTAGAAAAAACTCCCAGGGAACACAGTTTACCCTTTGATCGCCCTTGATGTTAACCCCTTCCCTGACAGTGTCATTTATACAGTGACAGTGCATTTTTTTAGCACTGATCACTGTATTGGTGTCACTGGTCCCCAAAAAGTGTCACTTATGCCCTGTACACACAATCGTTTTTTCCCGATGAAAAAAGTCAGATGGGCTGTTTTCATCGGAAAAAACGATCGTGTGTGGGCCCCATCAGACTTTTTTCCATCGGTGTTTAAAATTGAACATGTTTTAATTTTTTCCGATGGAAAAAAACGTTAGGAAATTCCGATCGTCTGTGTGGAACTCCAACGGAGAAAAAACCCATGCATGCTCAGAATCAAGTCGACGCATGCTCAGAAGCATTGAACTTCATTTTTCTCAGCTCATCGGAGTGTTTTACATCACCGCGTTTTGGACGGTCGGAATTTTGTCTGATGGTGTGTAGGCAAGACTGATGAAAGTCAGCTTCATCGCAATTCCGACGGAAAATTCCATTGGATTTTATTCCATCGGAAATCCGATCGTGTGTACAGGGCATTAGTGTCAGATTTGTCTGCTGCAATGTTGCAGTCCCGCTAAAAATCAATGATTGCCCCAATTTCTTGTAAAAACAATAAAAAAAAGTCTATAAATCTGTCCCATAGTTTGTAGACGCTATAACTTTTGCGCAAAGCAATCAATATATGCTTACTGTGATTTTTTTTTACCAACAACATGTAGCAGAATACATATTGGCCTAAATTGATGAAGAAATTAGAAAAACCTCGGAGAGAATCAAATACCACCAAAAGAAAGCTCTATTTCTGGGAAAAAAAGGACATCAATTTTATTTGGGTACTGTGTCGCACGACCGCGCAATTGTCAGTTTAACCACTTCAATACCATGCACTTATGCACCTTCCCGCCCAGACCAATTTTCAGCTTTCAGTACTCTCACACTTTGAATGACAATTACTTAGTCATGCTACACTGTATCCAAACAAAATTTTTATCATTTTCTTCTCACAAATAGAGCTTTCTTTTGGTGGTATTTAATCACCACTGGGTTTTTTATTTTTTGCGATATAAGCAAAAAAACAGCATTTTAAAAAAAAAAAAAAAACACTTTTTTTTAGTTTCTATTGTAAAATTTTGCAAATAAGTAATTTTTCTTCATAAATTTGTGCCAAAATGTATACTGCTACATATCTTTGGTAAAATGAACCCAAATTAGTGTATATTATTTGGTCTTTGTGAAAGTTATAGAGTCTACAAACTATGGTGGCAATCACTGAAAATTTATCACATCTGATCACGCCTGATGTACTGAAGGGATATCTCATTTCTTGAGACACTAACAAGCGAGGAAAGTACAAATACCCCAAAATTACCCCTTTTTGGAAAGTAGACAGTCCAAGGTATTTACTAAGAGGCGTGGTGAGTTTTTTGAAGTTGTATTTTTTTCCCACAATTCTTGGGAAAATGTAATTTTTTTTTTTTTTTACACAAACTGGTCATATTAACAGTTTTTTTCTCTCACACAGCATATGCATAATTGCAACTACACCCCAAAATACATTCTGCTACTCCTCCTGAGTGTAGCGATACCACATGTGTGAGACTTTTACACAGCCTGGCCACATACAGAGGCCCAACATTGAAGTAGCTATTTCAGGCGTTCTACAAGCATAAATCGCACATATCCTTTCTCAACCACCTATTACACTTTTGAAGGCCCTGGAGCACCAGGACAATGGAATTTTCCACAAAATGACCCCATTTTGGAAAGCACACACCCCAACGTATAATCTATGAAGCATTATGAGTCTTTTGAACGGTTCATTTTTTTCCAGAAGGTTTTGGAAAATGTGGAGAAAAAATGAAAATGCTTTTTTTTTACACAAAGTTGTCCATTTATGAGATATTTCTAACGCATAGCATATACATAGCAAAAATGACACCCCAAAATGCATTCTGCTACTCCTCCTGAGTATAGCGATACCACATGTGTGAGACTTTTACACAGCCTGGCCACATACAGAGGCCCAACATTGAAGTAGCACTTTCAGGCGTTCTACAAGCATAAATCGCACATATCCTTTCTCAACCACCTATTACAATTTTGAAGGCCCTGGAGCACCAGGACAATAGAATTTTCCACAAAATGACCCCATTTTGGAAAGCACACACCCCAACGTATAATCTATGAAGCATTATGAGTCTTTTGAACGGTTCATTTTTTTCCAGAAGGTTTTGGAAAATGTGGAGAAAAAATGAAAATGCATTTTTTTTACACAAAGTTGTACATTTATAAGATATTTCTAACGCATAGCATATACATAGCAAAAATAACACCCCAAAATGCATTCTTCTACTCCTCCTGAGTATAGCGATACCACATGTGTGAGACTTTTACACAGCCTGGCCATATACAGAGGCCCAACATTGAAGTAGCACTTTCAGGCGTTCTACAAGCATAAATCGCACATATCCTTTCTCAACCACCTATTACAATTTTGAAGGCCCTGGAGCACCAGGACAATAGAATTTTCCACAAAATGACCCCATTTTGGAAAGCACACACCCCAACGTATAATCTATAAAGCATTATGAGTCTTTTGAACGGTTCATTTTTTTCCAGAAGGTTTTGGAAAATGTGGAGAAAAAATTAAAATGCATTTTTTTTACACAAAGTTGTCAATTTATAAGATATTTCTAACACATAATATGTACATAGCAAAAATTACACCCCAAAATGCATTCTGCTACTCCTCCTGAGTATGGCGATACCACATGTTTGAGACTTTTACACAGCCTGGCCACATACAGAGGCCCAACATCCAAGTAGCACCTCCAGGCATTCTAGCAGCATTAATTGCACATATCATTTTCTGACTACCGATCACATTTTTGAAGGCCCTTCATATATCTAACACATAGCAGGTACATACCAAATAACAAAAGATTACCTGTGGTTTTAGAAGTGCAGTGGTCCACAGAGGAGAGCATCGGTCCAGGCAGCAGGCAGGGATGAGGTCAGCGACAGCAAAAGCAATCATCCAGGCAGCAGGCAGGAATACTGTCCATAGTTCGCACAGGCAGAGATACTGTCAGCACAGCCAGAGCACAGCCAAAGCACAGATCCAGGTAGCAGGCAGAGGTGTCCCGGCAGAAATGCTGTCCAAAGTCAGTAGAGGCAGCAGGCAGATATATGGTCAACACAGCCAAAGTATTGGTCCAAGCAGCAGGAAGAAACATGGTCCATAATGTCATGGGTCATTACAGGCAGTAATATGGTCAGCACAGCCAAATTATTGGTCCAGGCAGCAGGAAGGACCATCAAGCTTAGGGCCAGGGGGACAGGGGTAGAGGCTTCTTCCACCCAAATCGCTTTGAAGCCTCCGGGCAACCAGACCCTGTTCTTGGAGCACAGAAAACGAAAAACTGGTTTTCTCTACTCAGAACGCTATTCTGAAGCCCCTCACATATGTGAGACCCCTGTGTACTAAAAGTAGATGGCCAAAAGATCAGTCCAAGTGGCAGGCAAAAACATGGTCGATTAACAGGCCAAGGTCGGTACACGTGGAAGTCAGAAACGTGGTTTAAATCGGCAGGCAGAGGCATCATCGGTAAACAGGCTGAGGTTGGTGCACGTGGAGGTCAGAAACGTGGTTTAAATCGGCAAGCAAAGACATCGTCGGTAAACAGGCCAGGGTCAGTTAATTAACATGGAAGGTAGTTAGTAACATGGTAGCAGGCAAATAGGGAAATGGCAGTCTGTTAATAATAAGGGGAACTAATGGATGTATGATAATTTTTTAAGCAATTTCCGATGCACAGGCCAGGTTGGGAGGGACAATCGGGACAATAATAGCTGGTGTCTCTTCTTACTCCTCCTCTGCTGCATACACGGCATTTCTTTTGGCGTCTTCTTCCAGATTCTGTGGGGGGGATGCTAAAGGGATAGTGTCGCTCGTGAAGCCGACTCACACTATCAGAGCGAATGCTTCCTGGGGCGGGATCTTGTTGGTAAATGAGGGCATCGATGATATCTTCGATATATTGGAGGTAGTGAAGTCGGTGATTTTGAGTTGCTTTTTGGTAGCAGACAAACGAATTAAAAAGGGCCATGTGAAACAGGTGAAACGCAACTTTTTTGTGCCAATAATGGGACTTTCTGGTTGATAAGTAGGGCTGTAGCATCTGGTCGTTTAAATCCACCCCCCCATGTACAAATTGTAGTCGTGGACACATTCAGGCTTTACAATGGAGCCGCGTCTTCTTGGGATCTCCACCATGGTGTCATTGTGGATCGTAGAGAGGATGTGGACATCTTTCTTGTCCCTCCACTTCATGGCCAACACCTCCTCGTTCCTCATGGATGCCGATTCTCCAGGTCGCAATTTTTTTGTCAATAAATTTTGTGGGAATCCCTTCCGTTTTTTTTTTTAAGGTACCGCAGGCCGGGGTTTGTTTACTGTAAAGGTGGCGAAAAAGGGGCAGGCTGGTATAATAATTATCAACATATAAATGGTAACCTTTTCCGAACAGGGGGTATGCCAACTCCCAGACAATTTTCCCACTGGTTCCAATATATGTGGGGCAATCACGGGGCTGGAGCTGGGAGTCTTTGCCTTCGTAGATCCTGAATTTGCAGACGTATCCAGTGGCTCGATCACATAATTTATTTAATTTTAACCCATACCTGGCTCTCTTGCTTGGTATGTACTGCTTGAACTGCAGTTGGCCGGTGAAATGTACGAGGGACTCGTCCACACAAATTTTTTGGTCTGGGATGAAAACTTCTTCAAATCGCTGGGAAAAGGCATTGATTAGGGGGCGTATCTTGTACAATTTGTCGTAGTTGGGATGATCTCGGGGAGGGCACTGTGAATTGTCATTGAAGTGGAGAAAGCTCATAATCATGTCGTATCTTTTCCTGGACATGACAGCGGAATATATGGGCATGTGTTGGATGGGGCGTTTGGACCAATATGAATGGACTTCGTTCTTTTTTGTAAGCCCCATATTGAACATAAGGCCCAAAAATAATTTAAATTCCTCCAATGTTAGACGCCGCCACTGGAACATGCGGGCGTAGGAAGAATCGGGGTTGGCAGCAATAAATTGGAATGCATACAGATTCGTTTGATCCACTATATTCTGCAGCAAATCTTGTGGGAAAAATAAACAAAAATAATCAAATTTAGAAAAATTTGTAGTGTCGGGCTGCACACCTGGCTGTGCGGTGAAAGGGGGGATGATAGCGGATCCTGAGTTGGCAGGCACCATAAGGGGTTTGCCAGGGCATCGGGAAGGTAGGATTGGGGCTGGATTCTTCGGGTTGGGCGTGCATTTCCATTGCTTGTACTGGGCTCCTCTTCCTGGGGTATGGCGCTGCTGGTGGTGGGCAGTTCTCCTGATCTTGGTGCTGATCTTGGTGCTGATCTTGGTGCCGATCGCATTCTTTTGGGAGGGACGGTTTCCTCCGGGGACTCGGACTCTGAGCCACTATCCTCCACTGGCTCGTATTCCGAACCAGAATCGGATAATGGGAGCTCCCCGCTGCTCTCATCATCCGACATGGCAAGAATGGCATATGCCTCCTCAGGTGTGTAAACCCTTTGGGACATTATGGCAGTGCTTATTGGTGGGCCTGTGTAATGGTACTGCTGGTGGTAGTGGTGGCGGTCTGTGTGGTAGTACCGATGGAGGTATTAGTGGTGGGCCTGTGTGGTGGTACCGATGGCGGTATGGGTGGTGGTGGTACCAATGGCGGTACAGGTGGTGGTGGTACCGATGGTGGTATGGGTGGTGGTGGTGGCGGCGGGTACCGATGGCGGTACAGGTGGCGGTACGGGTGGTGGTGGTAGCGATGGCGGTATGGGTGGTGGAGGTACCGATGGCGGTACAGGTGGTGGTGGTACCGATGGCGGTACAGGTGGTGGTGCCAATGGCGGTACGGGTGGTGATGGTACCGATGGCGGTACAGGTGGTGGTACAGGTGGTGGTGGCACTACCGACGGTGGTACGGGTGGTGGTACTGGTGGTGGTACCGATGGCGGCACTAGTGGTGATACTGGTAGCGGGCCTGTGTGGCAGTATAGATGCTGGGCCTGGTGGCGGTACTGGTGGTGGTACTGGTACCGATGGCGGTACTGGTAGCCTGTGTGGCGGTGCCAATGGCGGGTACCGATGGAGGTGGGCCTGTGACAGATGATTGACAGATGGGCTGATTGATTGACAGATGGGCTGATTGATTGATTGACAGATGGGTTGATTGATTGACAGATGGGGTGATTGATTGACAGGTGGGGTGATTGATTGACAGATCGGCTGATTGATTGACAGATGGGCTGATTGATTGACAGATGGGCTGATTGACAGATGGGCTGATTGACAGATGGGCTGATTGGCTGGGCTGATTGATGTGCTGGGCTGTGTGACAGGTCCTCTTTATGGGGGGGGGGGGCCTGTTGTGCACTGTAAACTTATGTAGACAAACTACACTGAGCTAACTTACTGATCTCTTCTCTCTCCTCACAGATCGGTGTGTGAGGAGAGAGCAGGGATCAGGTAGTAACTCCTGTGGAGTTTGTTTACATTTGTGACCGGCTGTGATTGGACACAGCCGGTCACGTGGTAAACAGCCAATTCATTGGCTGTTTACTCTGATCGGGGACGCGCTGTGTCCAAGGGACACTCGCCTTCCCCGATCCCCGCTCTGCAAGCCTGTGGCGGCGCGCACGGAGCGCGCCGCCGAGTTTGTTTTCACAGGTGATCGGCTGTGACTTTGACACAGCCGATCACATGGTAAACAGCCAATGAAATTGGCTGTTTACCGTGATCGGGGAAGCGCTGTGTCCGAGGGACACATGCCGTCCCCGATCACCGCGCTGCGCGCCCCCGCGGGCGCGCACAAGGCATTATCCTGCAGGACGTCATATGACGTCCAGTATCGATATTGCAACCACTTCCCGGACGTCAATTCACTATTGACTGGGCGGGAAGTGGTTAACTAATGCGGTGCAGTATCGCAAAAAATGGCCTGGTCAGGAAGGGGTAAAACCTTCTGACGCTGAATTGGTTAAAGGGGGAGGGAAATGGGGTCGAAGGGAGGGGATGGGGGGAGGATTAGGGAGGTAGAGGGGAAGAAGGGGCCAGAAGATGATATTAAAATAACGAAAGTGAAATAATTTTGTTTAAATAAGACTGTCTTTATTGATTTATGTTGAAGTACTAGATGTCTCTTCTAAAGGGCAATGTTATACCTGTATATTCTGTTTTAAGAAAATAAAGAATTTATAAAGGGTACTGTAACTCCACTTTCGTGAGAAAAAAAATAAATAGCAAATAATAAATGTCCTTTTCAATCTGCAGCAAGTCAGATTTCCTGCATCCCCTGCAACAAAAATTTAATTTTTGGTGTGATACTCCCAATAGAAAATACATCTAAAGGGATGCAGGCCCTGCAATTTTCTTCATTAGAGCCCTGCAGGTGCAGCAGCTGATTTATAATTATGAAACCACTCTCATTAGATTAATTTTGCACATGGAGATAGACAAACACACAATAATTTCAGAATAACATAAGGCCCCTTTCAAACTACTGCGACTTTGCCGCGATTTTGCAGCGATTTCAGGGAATGCCTGTGTAAACTTGAGGTCTATGGATATCAACTTGCATCAAAGTCAGACCAAAGTAGTACAGGGACTACTTTGAAGTCGATGCGACTTGAAGTTGCACAGATATGAATGATACTCATTGGAAATTAGGTCCCAGGACAAGTTGCACAGGTGTGAAACGTGCCTTAGGTAGGAATCTACAACAAAGTTTGTTAAAATCCTTATAATGTACATAGCTCACCCAGAGGGGAATGTTTTTTTTTTTTTTTTAACAAAACTGGAGTTACTCTTTAAATGATAAGTCCAGTGCATAAAGCTAACAGAATTTTTTTTGTTCTAAAAAAGGTTTCCGCCTATCACAGATAGAAGTCAAATCCTCATAGTTTAGAGGGAAAAAAAAAACATAGCTATTGATTGCATGATGAAATTAATAGTTCCAAAACAGCTAAAGATTTATAGATTAGACCAGAGACGAGCGGTGAGGTCAGTGGCTTGTGAGGAACTAGCTAGTATCAGAGTCAGATACACACAGTTTACATACGTCGCGAACGTTAGAGCGAGAGCAATAAATCTAGCATTAGACCTCCTCTGTAACTAAATATGTAACCTGTAAAAAATGGTAAAGCGTCGCCTATGGAGACTTATAAGTACCGAAGTTTGGCTCCATTCCACAAGTGTGCACAATTTTAAAGCAGGTCATTTACATTTACATTTACTCGATGTAACATCTTTCACATTATACAAAAAAAAATCGGTCTAACTTTAGTTTTTTCGTTTTTTATATTCATGAAAAAAAAATTTGGGGAAAATTGCTGCTCAAGTACCGTGTAACATAAAAAGTTGCAACAACCACCATTTTATTTCTAGCCAAAAAATATGATTTTTATATGTAGGAGAAGTGTCAGAATTGGCCTGGGTGGCAAGGGGGTAATTACCATAGGTAAGTAATATACAAATAACTATTATATATTGTTTTTAAGGTAATTGACTATATTTTCAAAAACAGTACCTTTTCAGCAGCAGCAGATTCTCATTCTCCCTCTTAACTGTGTAAGAAAAACATGGGATTATGGGTAAATCTTATACCCATAAACATATGTTTTTTCCTAGTAGTTAAGGGGGCTGGGCTGGAAGGGAGTATTTGTCTTTTAGACACATGCCCCTTCTATGACACTGCAGTGAGAGGAGAGCCTACACTGCAGGATTTTTATTGGACAGCTTGTTCCAATGGTGCTGTCCATTGAGCTCAGTGCCTCTGACAAGAAGTGAGAGGTGCTGTGAGCTCATCCTCTCAGTCTGCTGCAAACAGAGTTTGCCAGCTTGTATTTAAACTGGCCGCTCTGTATGTAGCTTCTGACAGGCTTTATAAGAAGCCCCATATCTCCGGAACTATAAGTGGCAGGACCACAGTGGTGGGGTAGGAATTCAGCTACCTACCCCCAAAATTGGGAGTCTCTGTGACCCCAGGTCGCTGAGCTACGACCCTCAAAACTTGATCATTTTTTTGGGGGGGTTGGTATTTTTTTTTTCTTTTTTTTTTCTTTATGTATATATGCCTCTCCTGCCTCTCCTGCCTCCCCTGACTTCACGTCCCTGGATTAGACATCTACCCCTGACAGCCGGGAAGCCAAGGACATCATATGATGCCCGCCCAGGGTGGGAGATCCCTCCTGTGGACGTCATTTGACAATGATGGGGTATGAAGTGGTTAAAGCTTTAAAAAATCAGTTACATCATTAAAAAAAAAAAATCCTGTTGCCAAAATTTTAAATGTGTAAAAAACATATTACAGTGTTTAAAACCTCCTATGTTTTATACCTATAGATAACACAGACACATGGTTATAAATGACAGTTTTTCTGCCAGCAGCTGTTAAAACATAATGGTGTGTACTATATGGTACTAAAGAATGATATAGGTGTGGAACAACTTCAGCGATAGCAAGTAATTTTCAACTTTCTCATTATCCACCTAACAACATGAAAAGTCTCAGTGGTGTTATGAGGGACATCTGGGAGGAAACATTAAAAGACCGTACAAACTCCAACTGACTATACAGTGCTGCACACGATCCCACCAATACTGGAGGAATAATTAACCACCTGCCTACCGGGCACGAAAACCCCCTTCCTGCCCAAGCCATTTTTCAGCATTCAGCGCTGTCACAATTTGAAAGACAATTGCGCGGTCGTGCGACGTGGCTCCCAAACAAAATTTGCGTCCTTTTTTTCCCACAAATAGAGATTTCTTTTGGTGGTATTTGATCACCTCTGCGGTTTTTATTTTTTGTGCTATAAACAAAAGAAGAGCGACAATTTTGAAAAACAAAAATTTTCCTCAGTTTAGGCCGATACGTATTCTTCTACATATTTTTGGTAAAAAAATCGCAATAAGCGTATATTGATTGGTTTGCGCAAAAGTTATAGCGTCTACAAAATAGGGGATAGATTTATAGCATTTTTTTTTTACTAGTAATGGCGGCGATCTGCGATTTTTATTGTGACTGTGATATTGCGGCGGACACATCGGACACTTTTGACACATTTTTGGGACCATTCACATTTATACAGCGATCCCTGCTATAAAAATGCATTGATTACTGTATAAATGTGACTGGCAGGGAAGGGGTTAACACTAGGGGGCGAGGAAGGGGTTAAATGTGTTTCCTAGATGTGTTCTAACTGTGGGGGGAGGGGACTGACTGGGGGAGGTGACCGATGGTTGTCCCTATGTACAAGGGACACACAATCGGTCTCCTCTACCTGACAGGACGTGGATCTGTGTGTTTACACACACAGATCCACTGTCCTGCTCGGTTACTGGGCAATCGCGGGTGCCCGGCGGCCATCGCGGCCGCCAGGCACGCGCATCGGGTCCCCAGCGACGCGGCGGGCACACGCCCCCTAGCTGCTTTTAAAAGCAGGACGTCATATGACGTCCTGTCAGAACAAGAGAGTCTTCCGCCCGCCATCATTTGATGGTGGGCGGTAGACAACTGGTTAAAGACTCTGTGATACACGTTTTTTGTCCCGATAAAAAATTGCAAAAACACCCGCACATTTCATACAACCCATGTTAGCCAAGTTGCAGCTATATACATTACACAAGACAAAACGATTGACCGCACTCCAAGGATAAGGAAAATTGCTTTATTGGTATAAAAACAGCCAACATGATAAAACCACTGAGGTTACAGCATCATCACAGCACAAAGGGGGTCAATATCGGAATCTGGATGCCAATTCCTTTATTAAAAAAAGAAAAAAACAATGTCCCCTGTGTCAATTATGATACAAGCTGCACCGCCAGACTAAATAATTAAAAAAAAACACTCCGCCCACAACGAAGGCTAACAGCTGAATGCCTGCTCCACCGTTTGACAGTTCTTAAATAGTTATGTGGCGGGGCCACCTGGTGACAACTGCCCTTCTTGTGATGTTACCGACTGATGCATGCTGGGTCGGTGATGTCACAAGGGGGTGGTGCCACCAGGTGATGTCAACAGGTGGTTAGCCTTTGTTGCGGGCGGAGTCCTTTTTTTTCATTTTTGGGGTCTGGCGGTGCAGCGGGCATCATGATTGACGATGGATCTACATCAGGGGGACATTGTTTTTTTGTTTTGTTTTTTATAAAGAAATTGTCAAAAACTGCCTCCTATCTTTATTTACTTTTGGCTTTTTTTTTTTTTTTTGAATAGGTAGGGGTACCCATACTCATTTACATGGAGGGGGCGGGATTGAGAGGCCCCCTTGTTAAAGGAAGATTCCAGATTCTGATAAGCCCCCTGACCGCAGTCCCACACAACCACAGCCCATGGTCGTCAGGAAGAGGTCTTTTTCCCCATCAACATGGGGACAAGGTTCTTTGGGGTAGGGGGCCCCAAAAGCACCCCCTCCATGTTGAGGGCGTGTGGCATGTATGGTTCAGGAAGGGGGCGCTCGTTCATCCCCCCCTTTCCTGACCTGCCAGGCTGCATGCTCGGATAAGGGTCTGGTATGGATTTTTGGGGGGGGACCCCACGCTGTTTGTTTTTTAATTTTGGTGTGAGGTTCCCATTAAAAGCTATACCAGGCCCAAAGGGCCTGGTATGGATAGGGGGAGACCCCCACAAGGGTGATTTGCGGTTCCGGACTTGAGACTATATTCCAAGCAATTTTAATATCACAAGTGATTGAGTGGACAAAAGAAAAAAATGAAAAAAGATGGGTGAAAATAGAAGAAACACTGATTGGTACTGCACTGGATAAAATAGTATGGATTCCTCCCCAATATAGAGAATTGGATACACAAACATGGGTTTTGTCTATGGAAGTACTGAAAATTTGGGATTTAACACATCAAAAAGCAAAGTGGAAATTTAACTCACCATTAATCCCATAAAGCAGAAACGATCCACTTTTGGGCCCTGTAATCCCTGATAAAGCAGGAGGTATATATAGAGGCGCACCACCGCTCCGTAACCAGATTGCTCCTAATGCAGTTGATCCTCCACGAAAACAGCCTCATTCCCTTTTTCCTGCTATGAAGGGATACTACCCCTGTAGGAGGTGCAATGTGTGCATTCATAATGTGATTGGCCGGAAGAAAACTGACAGCTTCACATCCTCTACTACATCTACTGTCTATCACATGAAACAGTTTGTTACATGCACGACACGATACATCGTGTATCTTATTACATGTCCATGTAACAAGCAGTATGTGGGACGTACGATTAGAAATTTTTCAGTCAGAGTGAATGAACACATTGCATGTATCAAAAAGGGTCGTACCAATCACAGCGTACCAAGGCATTACTTGCATGTTCACAATAATGCCGCGTACACACGACCGTTTTTAATGTCATTGAAAAAAACTGCATTTTTCTCGACGTGATTCTTCTCAAGCCTGCCTTGCCTACACACTATCGTTGAAAAAAATGCTTGAGTAAAGTGCGGTGACGTACAACATGTACGACGGCACTATAAAGGGGAAGTTCCATTTGGATGGCGCCACCCTTCATGTTAGTAAAGTTTGTTGAGAGGCGATTTGCGCTTTTCAGCCTCGTGCTTTTCAGTCCGTTACAGCGTGACGAATGTGCTATCTCCATTTCGAACGCTAGTTTTACCAGAACGAGCGCTCCGTCTCATACTTGATTCTGAGCATGCACATTTTTTTTCACGTCGTTAAAGCCTACACACGGCCATTTTTCTTGACGAGAAAAACGACAAGGTGAAAAACGACGAGAAAAATTAGAGCATGTTCCAATTTTTTCATGGCCATTTTTCACGTCGTGAAAAATGCTCTGAAGCCCACACACGATCATTTTTAATGACCATTTTAAAAAATTGCATTTTTCTCGTCATTAAAAACGGTCGTGTGTACGCAGCATAAGAATCTTGCAGGAACCAAGTTCCAAGTGATCGATCAGTTCATCCCTCATTAGAAACTTTTTGGATATACCAGCTTCGATGTTATTCGCCCTTTGGGCTAAACATTGACTGGGATATTAATTCATTCATCAACAAAGCATAGGCTCAATGTTTACATCTTTCTTGTGCCCTTATTTTCAATATGGGGCATGTATGTTTATGTTTTTATATTCACTTTTTTACATAATACATGAGTGTATAGCATAATGATAGCTTTTTTAGCGTATGGCTATTATTCTACCTATTACATTGCTGTATTTCACGCTGGTCATGTGAGAATGTGCTATGGTGTATTTTTATTATGTGTATACAATTGTGTAATCATACCCCTATTGTAAGTTTTGGTCTATTTATATAAAATTTACGACGCCTAGTTGTTTTTTATTTCATTGCCCTGATTTTCATTGTTTATGAATGTATGTCATGTTTGTATACTTACTGTATATGGGCTCTGATCTGCCATGACATTCATTGTCTGCCCTTCCGGTCTGTGACTCTTCTTCCCCCATACACACTAGAGGCACTGCGTTGTTTTCATTAATGACCAGTGCTCTTGCAGAGCGATGCGCCGCCACGTTCTTACTACGCCAAGTGTCATGTGACGTTAGGCGGAACCGAGGCTTGGAATGCAAATATCTTTGCAGGGACGGCGTGACAACGCTCGTTAGTGGTGACGTGATGATGCGTTATCATGCTGATTGGATGTCTGGAATACCAGTATCTCTGCTTTGATTCAGCGTGATGACGCACTCGTGTGGCATCGCGATGACACGGTACAAGCTTTAATCTAGTGGGATGTGATATTATCACCATGTATATGGGATGAGTCAGGAAGTGGCTATTTCAATACTCTGATTGGATACCTGAGCCAGGGGGAGTTTCTAGCACCAGCTGTGACGGTTCCATTTAGGTAAAGCGTCTACTATATAATGGTGTGGTGTGTTATATGCAGGTTGATGCCCCAGTTGAAGCACACTGCTGCGAAACATCTCGGGTACATGAACCTGCTTCAAGCCTTACTACGCCATACATGAACATTTTGTGATCACTACCTTACAGGCTGCCTCAGGATGCCTGTACGTTTTTTTATTGTTCTTTTTATTTGATGTGTTCATTTTTGGAATAAACAAGCTTTTTTACCATACACCACTCGACTGATCTATACTATGTGGAGGCTTCTCTTGTTCCTTTCCATGGTGGATATCGATTTCTGGAGGTTTGGATCTTAGGGATACTGAGACAGGAGAATTCCAATCTTCCGTGGATGCCTTGTCGGTTGCTGGTGCAGGACGCCATTCCCTACAGGAAGTTCCAATCTACACGTGTATCCGAGTGGACCATCTTTATGCCTGCTTGACGCACCGCTGCTGGCGCGTGAGTCCATACTTAGGGGTAAGAGTATTTTACTCTCCCCCCCTTCTCCCCTGGTGTTGGAAGTCACATCTTTGGGTGTTGTGCATCCTCAATATCCACCAACAACATAGCCAATTCATATGGGCTACTGTGGACATTGGTTTTTGATGTAGAGTGAAGCCTCGTACACACGACCGAGTTTCTCGTCCAAAACCGGCAAGAAAAGTGCCGCGAGAGCTTTTTTCTCGAGAAAACCATTCGTGTGTATGGTTTTACGACGAGAAAACTGCCGTGAATCTCGACGAGAAAATAGAGAACCTGCTCTCTATTTTCTCGTCAGGATTCAAGATTTCCTCATCGTGTTTCTCGTCGGCCTGTTTTGTGACGAGAAAATGGTTCGTGTGTATGCTTTTACGACTCTTCCAAAAGCGCGCATGCTCAGAAGCAAGTATGAGACGGGAGCGCATCTTCTGCTAAATCAAGCCTTCATAATGGAGATAGCACATTCGTCACGCTCTAAATTATTGCATCGTTTAAGTTTTGTGCATTGAAATCTTCTTTAGAATGTTACATTAACCACTTCAATACCATGCACTTATGCACCTTCCCGCCCAGACCAATTTTCAGCTTTCAGTACTCTCACACTTTGAATGACAATTACTTAGTCATGCTACACTGTATCCAAACAAAATTTTTATCATTTTCTTCTCACAAATAGAGCTTTCTTTTGGTGGTATTTAATCACCACTGGGTTTTTTATTTTTTGCGATATAAGCAAAAAAACAGCAATTTTTTTAAAAAAAAAACACATTTTTTTTAGTTTCTATTGTAAAATTTTGCAAATAAGTAATTTTTCTTCATAAATTTGTGACAAAATGTATACTGCTACATATCTTTGGTAAAATGAACCCAAATTAGTGTATATTATTTGGTCTTTGTGAAAGTTATAGAGTCTACAAACTATGGTGGCAATCACTGAAAATTTATCACATCTGATCACGCCTGATGTACTGAAGGGATATCTCATTTCTTGAGACACTAACAAGCGAGGAAAGTACAAATACCCCAAAATTACCCCTTTTTGGAAAGTAGACAGTCCAAGGTATTTACTAAGAGGCGTGGTGAGTTTTTTGAAGTTGTATTTTTTTCCCACAATTCTTGGGAAAATTAAAAAATTTTTTACACAAACTGGTCATATTAACAGTTTTTTTCTCTCACACAGCATATGCATAATTGCAACTACACCCCAAAATACATTCTTCTACTCCTCCTGAGTGTAGCGATACCACATGTGTGAGACTTTTACACAGCCTGGCCATATACAGAGGCCCAACATTGAAGTAGCACTTTCAGGCGTTTTACAAGCATAAATCGCACATATCCTTTCTCAACCACCTATTAAACTTTTGAAGGCCCTGGAGCACCAGGACAATGGAATTTTCCACAAAATGACCCCATTTTGAAAAGCACACACCCCAACGTATAATCTATGAAGCATTATGAGTCTTTTGAACGGTTCATTTTTTTCCAGAAGGTTTGGAAAATGTGGAGAAAAAATGAAAATGCATTTTTTTTACACAAAGTTGTCCATTTATAAGATATTTCTAACGCATAGCATATACATAGCAAAAATGACACCCCAAAATGCATTCTGCTACTCCTCCTGAGTATAGCGATACCACATGTGTGAGACCTTTACACAGCCTGGCCATATACAGAGGCCCAACATTGAAGTAGCACTTTCAGGCGTTCTACAAGCATAAATCGCACATATCCTTTCTCAACCACCTATTACACTTTTGAAGGCCCTGGAGCACCAGGACAATGGAATTTTCCACAAAATGACCCCATTTTAGAAAGCACACACCCCAACGTATAATCTATGAAGCATTATGAGTCTTTTGAACGGTTCATTTTTTTCCAGAAGGTTTTGGAAAATGTGGAGAAAAAATGAAAATGCATTTTTTTTACACAAAGTTGTCCATTTATAAGATATTTCTAACGCATAGCATATACACAGCAAAAATGACACCCCAAAATGCATTCTGCTACTCCTCCTGAGTATAGCAATACCACATGTGTGAGACTTTTACACAGCCTGGCCATATACAGAGGCCCAACATTGAAGTAGCACTTTCAGGCGTTCTACAAGCATAAATTGCACATATCCTTTCTCAACCACCTATTACAATTTTGAAGGCCCTGGAGCACCAGGACAATAGAATTTTCCACAAAATGACCCCATTTTTGAAAGCACACCCCAAAATGCATTCTGCTACTCCTCCTGAGTATAGCAATACCACATGTTTGAGACTTTTACACAGCCTGGCCACATACAGAGGCCCAACATCCAAGTAGCACCTCCAGGCATTCTAGCAGCATTAATTGCACATATCATTTTCTGACTACCGATCACATTTTTGAAGGCCCTTCATATATCTAACACATAGCAGGTACATACCAAATAACAAAAGATTACCTGTGGTTTTAGAAGTGCAGTGGTCCACAGAGGAGAGCATCGGTCCAGGCAGCAGGCAGGGATGAGGTCAGCGACAGCAAAAGCAATCATCCAGGCAGCAGGCAGGAATACTGTCCATAGTTCGCACAGGCAGAGATACTGTCAGCACAGCCAGAGCACAGCCAAAGCACAGGTCCAGGTAGCAGGCAGAGGTGTCCAATCCTATCCTATCGATGATATCTTCGATATATTGGAGGTAGTGGAGTCGGTGATTTTGAGTTGCTTTTTGGTAGCAGACAAACGAATTAAAAAGGGCCATGTGAAACAGGTGAAACGCAACTTTTTTGTGCCAATAATGGGACTTTCTGGTTGATAAGTAGGGCTGTAGCATCTGGTCGTTTAAATCCACCCCCCCCCATGTACAAATTGTAGTCGTGGACACATTCAGGCTTTACAATGGAGCCGCGTCTTCTTGGGATCTCCACCATGGTGTCATTGTGGATCGTAGAGAGGATGTGGACATCTTTCTTGTCCCTCCACTTCATGGCCAACACCTCCTCGTTCCTCATGGATGCCGATTCTCCAGGTCGCAATTTTTTTGTCAATAAATTTTGTGGGAATCCCTTCCGTTTTTTTTTGAAGGTACCGCAGGCCGGGGTTTGTTTACTGTAAAGGTGGCGAAAAAGGGGCAGGCTGGTATAATAATTATCAACATATAAATGGTAACCTTTTCCGAACAGGGGGTATGCCAACTCCCAGACAATTTTCCCACTGGTTCCAATATATGTGGGGCAATCACGGGGCTGGAGCTGGGAGTCTATGCCTTCGTAGATCCTGAATTTGCAGACGTATCCAGTGGCTCGATCACATAATTTATTTAATTTTAACCCATACCTGGCTCTCTTGCTTGGTATGTACTGCTTGAACTGCAGTCGGCCGGTGAAATGTACGAGGGACTCGTCCACACAAATTTTTTGGTCTGGGATGAAAACTTCTTCAAATCGCTGGGAAAAGGCATTGATTAGGGGGCGTATCTTGTACAATTTGTCGTAGTTGGGATGATCTCGGGGAGGGCACTGTGAATTGTCATTGAAGTGGAGAAAGCGCATAATCATGTTGTATCTTTTCCTGGACATGACAGCGGAATATATGGGCATGTGTTGGATGGGGCGTTTGGACCAATATGAATGGACTTCGTTCTTTTTTGTAAGCCCCATATTGAACATAAGGCCCAAAAATAATTTAAATTCCTCCAATGTTAGACGCCGCCACTGGAACATGCGGGCGTAGGAAGAATCGGGGTTGGCAGCAATAAATTGGGATGCATACAGATTCGTTTGATCCACTATATTCTGCAGCAAATCTTGTGGGAAAAATAAACAAAAATAATCAAATTTAGAAAAATTTGTAGTGTCGGGCTGCACACCTGGCTGTGCGGTGAAAGGGGGGATGATAGCGGATCCTGAGTTGGCAGGCAACCATAAGGGGTTTGCCAGGGCATCGGGAAGGTAGGATTGGGGCTGGATTCTTCGGGTTGGGCGTGCATTTCCATTGCTTGTACTGGGCTCCTCTTCCTGGGGTATGGCGCTGCTGGTGGTGGGCAGTTCTCCTGATCTTGGTGCTGATCTTGGTGCTGATCTTGGTGCCGATCGCATTCTTTTGGGAGGGACGGTTTCCTCCGGGGACTCGGACTCTGAGCCACTATCCTCCACTGGCTCGTATTCCGAACCAGAATCGGATAATGGGAGCTCCCCGCTGCTCTCATCATCTGACATGGCAAGAATGGCATATGCCTCCTCAGGTGTGTAAACCCTTTGGGACATTATGGCAGTGCTTATTGGTGGGCCTGTGTAATGGTACTGCTGGTGGTAGTGGTGGCGGTCTGTGTGGTAGTACCGATGGAGGTATTAGTGGTGGGCCTGTGTGGTGGTACCGATGGCGGTATGGGTGGTGGTGGTACCAATGGCGGTACAGGTGGTGGTGGTACCGATGGCGGTACGGGTGGTGGTGGTGGCAGCGGTACCGATGGCGGTACAGGTGGCGGTACGGGTGGTGGTGGTAGCGATGGCGGTATGGGTGGTGGTGGTACCGATGGCGGTACAGGTGGTGGTGGTACCGATGGCGGTACAGGTGGTGGTGGTACGGGTGGTGATGGTACCGATGGCGGTACAGGTGGTGGTACAGGTGGTGGTGGCACTACCGACGGTGGTACGGGTGGTGGTACTGGTGGTGGTACCGATGGCGGCACTAGTGGTGATACTGGTAGCGGGCCTGTGTGGCAGTATAGATGCTGGGCCTGGTGGCGGTACTGGTGGTGGTACTGGTACCGATGGCGGTACTGGTAGCCTGTGTGGCGGTGCCAATGGCGGTACCGATGGAGGTGGGCCTGTGACAGATGATTGACAGATGGGCTGATTGATTGACAGATGGGCTGATTGATTGATTGACAGATGGGTTGATTGATTGACAGATGGGGTGATTGATTGACAGGTGGGGTGATTGATTGACAGATCGGCTGATTGATTGACAGATGGGCTGATTGATTGACAGATGGGCTGATTGATTGACAGATGGGCTGATTGACAGATGGGCTGATTGACAGATGGGCTGATTGACAGATGGGCTGATTGGCTGGGCTGATTGATGTGCTGGGCTGTGTGACAGGTCCTCTTTATGGGGGGGGCGTGTTGTGCACTGTAAACTTATGTAGACAAACTACACTGAGCTAACTTACTGATCTCTTCTCTCTCCTCACAGATCGGTGTGTGAGGAGAGAGCAGGGATCAGGTAGTAACTCCTGTGGAGTTTGTTTACATTTGTGACCGGCTGTGATTGGACACAGCCGGTCACGTGGTAAACAGCCAATTCATTGGCTGTTTACTCTGATCGGGGACGCGCTGTGTCCAAGGGACACTCGCCTTCCCCGATCCCCGCTCTGCAAGCCTGTGGCGGCGCGCACGGAGCGCGCCGCCGAGTTTGTTTTGACAGGTGATCGGCTGTGACTTTGACACAGCCGATCACATGGTAAACAGCCAATGAAATTGGCTGTTTACCGTGATCGGGGAAGCGCTGTGTCCGAGGGACACATGCCGTCCCCGATCACCACGCTGCGCGCCCCCGCGGGCGCGCGCAAGGCATTATCCTGCAGGACGTCATATGACGTCCAGTATCGATATTGCAACCACTTCCCGGACGTCAATTCGCTATTGACTGGGCGGGAAGTGGTTAATCAAAACGAATGAACTTCTTTTGCTGCTGATTAGGGATGAGCTTCGTGTTCGAGTCGAACATACGTTCGACTCGAACATCGGCTGTTCGATCGTTCGACGAAGATCGAACGATTTGGGCCGTTCGCGCCAAATTCGAGTGACGCGAACGGCCCACAATGCACTACGCCATCGCAGTGTCATCCAGGCGCTGTGATTGGCCAAGCATGCACTGTGACCCCGCATGCTTGGCCAATCACAGCGCCGGCAGCGAGGAGAGCAATGATTGGCCACAGGCAGGATGCCTGTGGCCAATTATTGCTGAGGGTGTTTAGTACACGCCCCACACTATAAAAGGCCGCCAGCACGGCGGCCTAGTGTAGTGTGTTCCGGAGCAGGGATAGAGCAGCATAGGCAGGGACAGTGACTGTTATTTCTTTCTTGCTTAACCTGGATTCCTTTAGTTTAGGGAAAGAGAAGGATAGGTAGGGAGAGTGTCAGTGTGTTTTGTGCTTGTGCTATAGTGTGCTTAAAAAAAACATTTATTCTAGGGACAGAAAACTGTAGGTAGGGACAGTGTCAGTTTCTTTCACTCTGCAAGTCCTTGTTTCCAGGGACCTGGAAGGACAGTGAGTGAATTGTCCTTGTGCTATATTGTGCTTAAAAAAACATTTATTCTAGGGACAGAAAACTGTAGGTAGGGAGAGTGTCAGTTTCTTTCACTCTGCAAGTCCTTGTTTCCAGGGACCTGGAAGGACAGTGAGTGAATTGTCCTTGTGCTATATTGTGATTAAAAAAAACATTTTTTCTAGGGACAGAAAACTGTAGGTAGGGAGAGTGTTTTTTTTCTTTCACTCTGCAAGTCCTTGTTTCCAGGGACCTGTAAGGACAGTGAGTGAATTGTTCTTGTGCTATATTGTGATTAAAAAAAACATTTTTTCTAGGGACAGAAAACTGTAGGTAGGGAGAGTGTTTTTTTTCTTTCACTCTGCAAGTCCTTGTTTCCAGGGACCTGGAAGGACAGTGAGTGAATTGTCCTTGTGCTATATTGTGCTTAAAAAAACATTTATTCTAGGGACAGAAAACTGTAGGTAGGGAGAGTGTCAGTTTATTTCACTCTGCAAGTCCTTGTTTCCAGGGACCTGTAAGGACAGTGAGTGAATTGTCCTTGTGCTATATTGTGATTAAAAAAAACATTTTTTCTAGGGACAGAAAACTGTAGGTAGGGAGAGTGTTTTTTTTCTTTCACTCTGCAAGTCCTTGTTTCCAGGGACCTGTAAGGACAGTGAGTGAATTTTTCTTGTGCTATATTGTGATTAAAAAAAACATTTTTTCTAGGGACAGAAAACTGTAGGTAGGGAGAGTGTTTTTTTTCTTTCACTCTGCAAGTCCTTGTTTCCAGGGACCTGTAAGGACAGTGAGTGAATTTTTCTTGTGCTATATTGTGATTAAAAAAAACATTTTTTCTAGGGACAGAAAACTGTAGGTAGGGAGAGTGTTTTTTTTCTTTCACTCTGCAAGTCCTTGTTTCCAGGGACCTGTAAGGACAGTGAGTGAATTTTTCTTGTGCTATATTGTGATTAAAAAAAACATTTTTTCTAGGGACAGAAAACTGTAGGTAGGGAGAGTGCTTTTTTTCTTTCACTCTGCAAGTCCTTGTTTCCAGGGACCTGTAAGGACAGTGAGTGAATTTTTCTTGTGCTATATTGTGATTAAAAAAAACATTTTTTCTAGGGACAGAAAACTGTAGGTAGGGAGAGTGTTTTTTTTCTTTCACTCTGCAAGTCCTTGTTTCCAGGGACCTGTAAGGACAGTGAGTGAATTTTTCTTGTGCTATATTGTGATTAAAAAAAACATTTTTTCTAGGGACAGAAAACTGTAGGTAGGGAGAGTGTTTTTTTTCTTTCACTCTGCAAGTCCTTGTTTCCAGGGACCTGTAAGGACAGTGAGTGAATTTTTCTTGTGCTATATTGTGATTAAAAAAAACATTTTTTCTAGGGACAGAAAACTGTAGGTAGGGAGAGTGTTTTTTTTCCTTTCACTCTGCAAGTCCTTGTTTCCAGGGACCTGTAAGGACAGTGAGTGAATTTTTCTTGTGCTATATTGTGATTAAAAAAAACATTTTTTCTAGGGACAGAAAACTGTAGGTAGGGAGAGTGTTTTTTTTCTTTCACTCTGCAAGTCCTTGTTTCCAGGGACCTGTAAGGACAGTGAGTGAATTTTTCTTGTGCTATATTGTGATTAAAAAAAACATTTTTTCTAGGGACAGAAAACTGTAGGTAGGGAGAGTGTTTTTTTCCTTTCACTCTGCAAGTCCTTGTTTCCAGGGACCTGTAAGGACAGTGAGTGAATTTTTCTTGTGCTATATTGTGATTAAAAAAAACATTTTTTCTAGGGACAGAAAACTGTAGGTAGGGAGAGTGTTTTTTTTCTTTCACTCTGCAAGTCCTTGTTTCCAGGGACCTGTAAGGACAGTGAGTGAATTGTTCTTGTGCTATATTGTGATTAAAAAAAACATTTTTTCTAGGGACAGAAAACTGTAGGTAGGGAGAGTGTTTTTTTTTCTTTCACTCTGCAAGTCCTTGTTTCCAGGGACCTGTAAGGACAGTGAGTGAATTTTTCTTGTGCTATATTGTGATTAAAAAAAACATTTTTTCTAGGGACAGAAAACTGTAGGTAGGGAGAGTGTTTTTTTTCTTTCACTCTGCAAGTCCTTGTTTCCAGGGACCTGTAAGGACAGTGAGTGAATTTTTCTTGTGCTATATTGTGATTAAAAAAAACATTTTTTCTAGGGACAGAAAACTGTAGGTAGGGAGAGTGTTTTTTTTCTTTCACTCTGCAAGTCCTTGTTTCCAGGGACCTGTAAGGACAGTGAGTGAATTTTTCTTGTGCTATATTGTGATTAAAAAAAACATTTTTTCTAGGGACAGAAAACTGTAGGTAGGGAGAGTGTTTTTTTTCTTTCACTCTGCAAGTCCTTGTTTCCAGGGACCTGTAAGGACAGTGAGTGATTTTTTCTTGTGCTATATTGTGATTAAAAAAAACATTTTTTCTAGGGACAGAAAACTGTAGGTAGGGAGAGTGTTTTTTTTCTTTCACTCTGCAAGTCCTTGTTTCCAGGGACCTGTAAGGACAGTGAGTGAATTTTTCTTGTGCTATATTGTGATTAAAAAAAACATTTTTTCTAGGGACAGAAAACTGTAGGTAGGGAGAGTGTTTTTTTTCTTTCACTCTGCAAGTCCTTGTTTCCAGGGACCTGTAAGGACAGTGAGTGAATTTTTCTTGTGCTATATTGTGATTAAAAAAAACATTTTTTCTAGGGACAGAAAACTGTAGGTAGGGAGAGTGTTTTTTTTCTTTCACTCTGCAAGTCCTTGTTTCCAGGGACCTGTAAGGACAGTGAGTGAATTTTTCTTGTGCTATATTGTGATTAAAAAAAACATTTTTTCTAGGGACAGAAAACTGTAGGTAGGGAGAGTGTTTTTTTCCTTTCACTCTGCAAGTCCTTGTTTCCAGGGACCTGTAAGGACAGTGAGTGAATTTTTCTTGTGCTATATTGTGATTAAAAAAAACATTTTTTCTAGGGACAGAAAACTGTAGGTAGGGAGAGTGTTTTTTTTCTTTCACTCTGCAAGTCCTTGTTTCCAGGGACCTGTAAGGACAGTGAGTGAATTGTTCTTGTGCTATATTGTGATTAAAAAAAACATTTTTTCTAGGGACAGAAAACTGTAGGTAGGGAGAGTGTTTTTTTTCTTTCACTCTGCAAGTCCTTGTTTCCAGGGACCTGTAAGGACAGTGAGTGAATTTTTCTTGTGCTATATTGTGATTAAAAAAAACATTTTTTCTAGGGACAGAAAACTGTAGGTAGGGAGAGTGTTTTTTTTCTTTCACTCTGCAAGTCCTTGTTTCCAGGGACCTGTAAGGACAGTGAGTGAATTTTTCTTGTGCTATATTGTGATTAAAAAAAACATTTTTTCTAGGGACAGAAAACTGTAGGTAGGGAGAGTGTTTTTTTTCTTTCACTCTGCAAGTCCTTGTTTCCAGGGACCTGTAAGGACAGTGAGTGAATTTTTCTTGTGCTATATTGTGATTAAAAAAAAAAATTTTTCTAGGGACAGAAAACTGTAGGTAGGGAGAGTGTTTTTTTTCTTTCACTCTGCAAGTCCTTGTTTCCAGGGACCTGTAAGGACAGTGAGTGAATTTTTCTTGTGCTATATTGTGATTAAAAAAAACATTTTTTCTAGGGACAGAAAACTGTAGGTAGGGAGAGTGTTTTTTTTCTTTCACTCTGCAAGTCCTTGTTTCCAGGGACCTGTAAGGACAGTGAGTGAATTTTTCTTGTGCTATATTGTGATTAAAAAAAACATTTTTTCTAGGGACAGAAAACTGTAGGTAGGGAGAGTGTTTTTTTTCTTTCACTCTGCAAGTCCTTGTTTCCAGGGACCTGTAAGGACAGTGAGTGAATTTTTCTTGTGCTATATTGTGATTAAAAAAAACATTTTTTCTAGGGACAGAAAACTGTAGGTAGGGAGAGTGTCAGTTTCTTTCACTGTGAAAGTCCTTGTTTCAAGGGACAGAGAAGGACACCTGAAGGTAGCCCTTATTGCTTTTTTCCCATCTCCGTGCAGGCCATCTATTAGAATGTCTGGAAGGCAAACAAGGAGAGGCAGACAGTCAGGAGGCAATAAAAGAGGGCAAGCAGGCTCTGTGTCTGGGGGCAACAGTGCTGGTCGTGGACGCGGTGCATTGTCATCAGCACATGGCCATGGGACACGCTTGTCCTTCTTTTCGGCAGCTGGACATGTTGAGCCACATCATGCCGAAGACTTGGTAGAGTGGATGACCAAGCCCTCCTCCTCCTCCTCATCCTCTCTCACCCAGGCTCAGGGTACTGGAAAAGCAGCTGCCAAAGCGTCGTCTTCCCTGGTATCAATGTCAGACAAATCATCAGTCACTCCTTCCCTAGACCCACCATGTCCTCCTCCTGAGGAGTCCCCCGAACTGTTTCAGCACAGTGTTGGGTACATGCTCCAGGAGGATGCCCAGCGTTTCGAAGGGTCTGATGATGAAACCCAGCTAGAGGAAGGCAGTAGCGTGAGAGCAGACAGAGGGGATGCTCAAGAAGGACACCAATCTGGCAGTCATGTTCCAGCAGCTGCAGCATACTGCCAGATTGGCTCCAGTGATGAGGAGGGAGGGGATGATGAGGTCACTGACTCCACGTGGGTGCCTAATAGGAGAGAGGAGGAGGAGGAGGATGAGGAGGAGGCACATCTCCAACGAGGCAGGATGCCCTTTGGTGGCCAGCGTAAGGGCAGTACACCGACGGAATCACACCGCAGAGCTCCGCCTGTGCAGGGCGCTGCCTCTGCCCGTCATTCAAAAAGTTCTTTGGTGTGGGCCTTTTTTGAGGCTAGTGCATCAGATCGCACAGCTGCTGTTTGCAACATATGTCTCAAGCGTATATCGCGTGGCCAAAACATCAGCCGCTTGGGTACCACATGCCTGACCAGACATATGTTGACCTGCCATGCAGCTCGTTGGCAAGCCTACCTCAAAGACCCACACCAAAGAACAAAGCGGACCTCTCCTTGCACCGCATCAGCTGGGATCTCCAACCCCACTATAACTTCAGTCCTCTCTGAAACATGCACTGAGAGGAATGAAGGTGTAGAATTAGGTGTGTCACAGCCAAGTACTTGCGCCCACTCTGCTAGCAGTACACCGACGTCCGATTCTAGCAGGCAAATTTCCCTGCCCCAGCTGCTGGACCGTCGAAAGAAGTTCACTCCCAGCCATCCACATGCCCAGCGGTTGAATGCTAGCTTGGCTAAATTGCTAGCGCTTCAACTGCTGCCTTTTCAGTTGGTAGACTCGGCCCCCTTCCGTGAGTTTGTGCAATGTGCGGTTCCTCAGTGGCAGGTTCCCAAACGCCACTTTTTCGCACGGAAGGCTATTCCGGCTCTCTACCGGCATGTGGAAGGCAATGTCTTGGCCTCGCTGGACAGGGCGGTCAGCGGTAAGGTGCATATTACCGCTGACTCATGGTCCAGCAGGCATGGACAGGGACGTTACCTTTCTTTCACGGCCCATTGGGTCACTCTTTTGGCAGCTGGGAAGGATTCAGGACAAGGTGCAGTAGTGTTGGAGGTTGTCCCACCGCCACGCCTCCAAAATGCTACTACTGGTTGTGACACACCTCTCTCCTCCACCCCCTCCTCTTCTTCTTCCTCCATGGCCTCTTCCTGTGGTTTGTCCTATGAACCAGCGGTGCTCCGTAGCCGTTCACGGGGCTACGCAAGTACGCAGGCAAAAAGATGCCATGCCGTGCTTGCGCTGGTGTGTTTGGGGGACAGAAGCCACACTGGGGCAGAGGTCCTGTCTGCTCTGCAGGGCCAGGCCGAGAGGTGGTTGACGCCACGCCAGCTTAAGCCAGGAATGGTGGTTTGCGACAATGGCACCAACCTCCTCTCCGCCCTCCGACAGGGACAACTGACCCATGTGCCCTGTGTGGCTCACGTCCTTAACCTGGTGGTGCAGCGGTTCTTGGGCAGGTACCCGGGCTTACAGGATGTCCTGAGGCAGGCCAGGAAAGTCTGTGTGCATTTCCGCAGATCTTATAATGCCAGTGCTCGCCTGGCTGAGCTGCAAAAGGAGTTGAACCTGCCCAAGAACCGCCTTATATGTGACATGCCCACCAGGTGGAACTCAACGTTGGCCATGCTGCAGCGGCTGCACACGCAGCAGAGGGCCATCAATGAGTACCTGTGCGACTACGGCACCAGGACAGGGTCAGGGGAGCTTGGTTTTTTTTCTCCACGCCAGTGGGGCATGATCAGGGATGCATGCACTGTCCTGGCACCATTTGAGGAGGCCACAAGGATGGTGAGCAGTGACAGTGCATGCATCAGTGACACTGTACCTCTTGTCCACCTGTTGGAGCACACGCTGCGTGGAATAATGGACAGGGCACTTGAGGCAGAACAGAGGCAGGAAGAGGAGGACTTCCTTGCCTCTCAAGGCCCCCTTTACCCAGACAGTGTTACTTCTGTCCCACCCATCGCACAGGAAGAGGAGGAGGAGGAGGAGGAGGAGGAGGAGGATTGTGTCAGCATGGAGGTGGAGGCTGGCACTCAGCATCATCAGCAGCAGTCTTTTAGGGATGATTTACAGTCCCAAGAAACCAGTGGACTTGTACGTGGCTGGGAGGAGGTGGCTGCGGATCATGTCGTCCTTAGTGACCCAGAGGACTCCGGAGCGAATGCCTCAGCAAACCTACGCTGCATGGCCTCCCTGATCCTGCAAAGTCTGCGGAAGGATCCTCGTATTCTTCGGATCAAGGAGAGGGACCATTACTGGCTGGCCACTCTCCTTGATCCACGGTACAAGGGTAAGGTTGCGGACCTTATGTTACCGTCGCAGAGGGAGCAGAGGATGAGACAACTCCGGGAGGCCTTGCAGAAAGGTCTGTGCAACGCGTTCCCAGAGACTGGGAGGTTGCAAACTCCTGGTCCTGGACAACGAGTTGCTGAGGCTTCGGCCAGTCAAAGAAGGAGCGGTGGGGAAGGTGGCCGTCTGACCGATGCGTTCAGACAATTCTTTAGTCCGCAGCCCCAAAGTATGATCGGTTCCAGCAACCATCGCCAGCGTCTGATAAACATGGTGCAGGAATATCTAGGGGCAAGGTCAGACTTGGACACCTTCCCCACCGAAAATCCTCTGGCTTACTGGGTCTTGAGGATGGATCACTGGCCAGAGCTTGCACAGTATGCAATTGAGCTACTGGCCTGTCCTGCATCCAGCGTTCTTTCGGAACGCACATTCAGTGCTGCTGGAGGATTTGTCACGGATCACAGGGTGCGCCTGTCCACCGACTCGGTTGATCGACTGACTTTCATCAAGATGAACCAGTCTTGGATCACCACCAGCTACCACACACCTGATGCTGATATAACAGACTAATTGATTTTAACATGTCACATCCCTTCAAGACTGATGCTGATGCTGAGTGCCTGTGCTGTTATGTTGACTGGCTATCCTCCTCCTCCGAGTCCTCAATGATACGATTGATGATGATAGCTTGGAAGATCATTTTTGTTTATGGGTGCCGCCACCAGTGCCTAACGCCCAATTTTTCAGCCCCTGTTTAACAGGGGCGTGTAATTACAATTTTTGAAGCAATACTTTGCAACAGGGCTCATTGCTGTACTCCAAGTACAGTATCTGTGAGGAGTTGCAGTGTTGTGCCACCAGTGCCTAAGGCCCAATTTTTCAGCCCCTGTTTAACAGGGGCGTGTCATTACAATTTTTGAAGCAATACTTTGCAACAGGGCTCATTGCTGTGCTCCAAGTACAGTATCTGTGAGGGGTTGCAGTGTTGTGCCACCAGTGCCTAAGGCCCAATTTTTCAGCCCCTGTTCAACAGGGGCATGTAATTACAATTCTTGATCTAATAATTCACAGCAGGGCCCATTGCTGCACCCACCAAGAGTAACTGTCAGGGCTTACAGTGTTGTGGCACCAGCACCACCATCAAAGGCCCAATTTTTACTACCACTGTTCAACAATTATATGTAATTAAAATTCCTGATATAATAGTTGACAGCAGGGCGTTCCAGCACCAACCAAGAGTAACTGTGAGTGCTTACAGTGTTGTGCCAACACCAACAACTAAGGGGCCTATTTCTGCAGAGTATATACGGCAGGTCCCTACTTTCAAACATCCAACTTACAAACGACTCCTACTTGCAAACGCAAGAAGACAACAGGAAGTGAGAGGAAATCTACCACTAGGAAGGAAAATTCTCTCCTGTAAGAATAAATATGGGAGAAAGGTGTCTCCTCTGTACTGATGCTTTATCAGCAATCCTTGTTTCAAGAAAAACACCACATTTCAAAAACAGTTGATATTGGGACGGAAAGTGAGGTGAAATGTTCTGAACAGGGGCACAGACAGCAAAACAAATGTTACAGGGGTGATAACCCTTACCTATGTTTTCCAAAAAGTTTAAAAATAGATTTTTGGTCTGGAGCTACACTTCAACAATGTACCTGTTCAAAATTACAAACAGATTCTACATAAGAACAAACCTACAGTCCCTGTCTTGTATGCACCGCCTGTATAGGGCTGTTCAGAGTATATAGGGCCTTTTTTATTTTATGTGCGGGGTTCCCCTTAATATCCATACAAGACCCAAAGGGGCTGGTAATGGGCTGGGGTAGGGGGGGGGGTCATGGGGTAGCTATGCCATTTTTCTTAAAGAATTTCATCCATATTACCGGGACCAGACATTACATTAAAGCCGCAAGCAGATTTAAATGGCTTTTTTTTCCTTTAGAAGTGTCATTTTGTGCAGGGACAGTTCTAAACACGGGAAACACGTGGCACTTCACAGGCATACTTTAGACACCCCCCAGGTACGATATTTAAAGGAATATTTGACTTTTTTTTTTCACTTTATGCATCATTAAAATGACTGCTCCCGAAAAACGACCGTTTTTAAAACTTCTTTTTGCATTGATACATGTCCCCTGGTGCAGAACCCGGGTTCCCAAACCCTTTTTAGGACAATAACATGCATAATAGTTGTTATAATTAGCACTTTAGAATTCGAACGTTCGCATCCATTCTATTTAATAGGGTTCTAATGTTCGTTCGAACTTTCGGTCCGTTCGCGGGTTCTGGTGCGAACCGAACAGGGGGGTGTTCGGCTCATCACTACTGCTGATATTCACACATGACTATCTTTTTTTAACCTTTTTCATGCTGCTCTTCAGAAGATATATGTGTATTATATTGTGCAAGATCTTCTGAATATTTTACTGTTTTATATTTTTCAAACAGATGTTAATAGTAATTTGCCAATGTTTTGATAGTGATCTCTCATTGAATATTTTAATTTATTTTTGGTAAATTTTACACCCTCTATTTTCAAAAATATATTTTAATAGTTTTTTTGGGGGTTGTTATCTGTCCCTTAATTGTTTTTTTGGGGGTTGTTATCTGTCCCTTTTTTTGGCTGTCAAATGTATCTGCTTACTCCAAAGCTAAATGAAAAAATTGTAAAAATAAACATAGTCAAGTATGAACTTAAACAAAAATAACATTTTATTTATGTTTGAAACAAAATAAAGAGAAGGCAGCGCTGGAGAACCTGCTGCCATTTGTGCATCCCAGGGACCCCAGACCACACATCAACCCTGTGTGGACACTAAATTTGGGAGCTTGAGAAGGCCAACAGTTCTGAGCACAATCTGATACTGGCCTCCCAGAGGTCAGGAACAGCAGCAGGTGATATATATGTCCCAAGTGTGTGGTACTACAACAGGCTGCCTTCTGTCCGACCACAATGAAGCAAGGCCATCACTTCCTCGTCTTCTTGGCAGCCTTCCCTGCAGCCTTCCCTGAAGCCTTCCCTGCAGCCTTCCTTCTTCGTGTGGCTGGAGGCTGGGCCACTGGAGGGGTACTCCTGTCAGGAGGAGGAGGAGGTGGAGGAGAAGGGGGTGGCGCAGAAGAAGAAGGTGGAGGAGGAGGTGGAGGAGAAGGGGGTGGGGCAGAAGAACAAGGTGGAGGTGGAGGAGGAGGTGAAGGAGAAGGGGGTGGGGCAGAAGAACAAGGTGGAGGAGAAGGGGTGGGGCTGAAGAACAAGGTGGAGGTGGAGGAGGAGGTTGAGGTTGTGAGAGTTGTGCCACCTCACAAATTGCGGTATTGGGGGTAATTTTCTCCATCACCCCCTTGTTCAGCAAGGTGATGAGCAGGGGCTCGCATAGGAGGCGTTGCTTCATGCTCATCACCTTGAACTTTGCCTCCACTAGGCCGGCAATGGCCTCTTCAGGGGATGTGGGCTCCTTGAGGGTGGCATGGGCCTCTTTAATAAGGGCCATTGCTGCCTCACTGGTGGTCCTGTCCCTCCTGCTTTTTTTGGGAAGTCGGATGGGAGGCACCTGTGATGTTGTGCTTCTCCTTTGCCCGGCCACCTCCTGACTGCCACTGGGCCCTGCCACCTCCTGGCTGCCACTGGGCCCTGCCACCTCCTGGCTGCCACTGGGCCCTGCCTCCTCCTGCCTGACAGTTTCCTTACCCTCCTCCTGGCTGATTTCATCCTGTGTATGAAAAAGGGACATAGTTTAATTTTTTGTTTTATTGTTTTCATCCAACTTTCAGCTCATGTTTGAAGCAATTAGAATGTAAATCCTTAAAAAAATGTTTACAATTTACAACTGCATCAGATTGACTATTTTGCACTCAATTTAGGCCAGACTAATGTGTAGAGATCTTGATTTTATGTGTGTAACACAAAATAGTTTATGTTTGTCATCTTGACATATTTGTCAAACATTAGGTTTATCACAATACATTTTCTATAAATACTATACCTGGCTCCAGATGGCCAAATCAGGTTCATCCAGGATGGCTGCCTCCTCTTGCTCCAGAGAAGGCTCAGGTTGGCTGCAGGGAAGTCTGGGGGGAAGAGTGGATAGTGATGGCCTTGCCTCAATGTGGTCATCCAGAAAGGACATCCTGCTGTAGTACCACAAATTCGGGAGATACACATCATCTGCTGCTGCTCCTGACCTCTGAGAAGCCAGGACCTTAGAGCGTTCAGTCCTGTATGTGCCTCTCAAGCTCCCAATTTTAGTGTCCACCTGTTTTGCTGTTGCTGTGGGCACCTTGGTCTGCACAAATGGGAGCAGGCTCTCCAGCGCTGCTTTTCTCACCCCTTTTTTTTATGGATGTGGTTTTTGTCTCCCACAGAGCAGGCAGCTCCCTTACCCGGTCTATAAATTCCGCAAGGAATTCCTTGTCACTTATAAAGACATTCATTTTGGGTCTGCAAGTCAAAAAAAAAAATTAACTAATGTGTGGCACACAGTCTAACCTCCTTAAAATCTTATTCACCATATATATCCTCCAACATTCTCAAGACAGTATAGGCCAACAATTGTTCAAAGTCACAAAATCACATACCTTCGTTCGCACGTCCGTCACTTGAACTCCTCTCTCCGCACACCGAACGTAGTATAGTCACATGTGTGTTTGCTATATATACACCACGCATGCGTGTAACTACGCACACGTCGCTCCGCACACGTCGCCCGCCCATGACGTTCTAACTAACATCTTTTCCCCGCCCCTTCTCTTTCGGCGCGCAGACAGATATGGCGGATTTACAGCAGGTGTCTGATAATTGCTCAAATAACGAGGAGGAGACAAGCCCGGAGACTGAGGAAACGTCACGATCAAGGAGGAGATTCAAGGCATCTAATATGTCTTATGCGGAGATGGCGGAGATGATGGACATATTGCTAAAGTCGGATTATGACGCAAAGCATGGGCCGTATAGCAAACCAAATAGAAGGAAGGCCAAAATCATGAAGAAAGTTGTGAAGAGTCTGAAGAAGAATTTTGGGGTGAAACGCTCAAATGAGCAGCTCAGAAAGAGGTGGTCAGACCTCAAACTGAGGGAGCCGGAACAGTTAAGAAGCATTAAGAGAATGCTAGCAAAAAGTAAGTACATTTTTTACTTTTATGCTATTAATTTATTTCTCAACTTCCATGTTGCTCCATTTTTTTTATTTCTTATTGTACTCCCTTCCAAAATGTCATAGTTTGAACTTGGTTTGGCACAGTAATCGTTCATTACAGACACATCGTTCGGCCACTCTCCTCTTTTTTGGGTTATTTTTCACCCTCAAATGTAATTAGACATCTGCCGGATTTCTTTAAATTGTTGGCTAGATTATGTGTTTGTAAAGAGAATGAAATGCAAACTTTAATCAGTGTAAAGGAGAGGACACTCAGCAGCTGCTTCCACATCTGTACTTTGGAGCACTATAGTGTGGGCCACAAAAACCGCCTTTTTGGGGTGTCCCACACAGGTGCATCAGTGAATTTTTGTGCTGCCTCCATGTCTGAAAATTGACAGCCAAAGGTGAATACTAAACTGATTCTTGGACATATATAATGCATTCATGTTTAAATTCCGCACAAACACACACTTGTACCCCACTTTCAAGCAATTTAGCCTGTTTTCATTTTTCATAGAGAATTTCTGTGTGATAACTAGACCTTTGGTTTGCTTCTCATAGGGGAGAGAAGACTGGGAGGAGAACACTCCAGGGAGCACATGAAACCCATAGCTTTGAAACAACCCCAAACTCCCAAAGACCCACAACCTGAGGGTGTTGAGGAAGTTAAAGAGGTGGAGGAAGGAGAAGTGCAGGAAGGAGAGGTGGATGACGTGGTGGAACTGGTCACCACAACAGGTCAGTATCTGTCACCACAGCTTCAGGTAAGAGATGTAGGCCTGCAGAGTTATAATACCTTTTTTATTTTGTTTTTAGGGGATGTAAATGTTGTGGTGAAGGATAGTACACGTTTCTCTGCTGACAGTGCCCTCTGAATAATACAGCAAGTGATGGAATGTAGCACAGAACTGGACAGAATTAAACAAAGAATTCATGTGATGGATCAAACATTTAAAGACATTCTCAATGTTTTGGGGAGAATTGAATAAGGCATCAAAACCCCAAATTTTGTTTAATGATTGTTCTTCCCCCTTTTTATTACCTTTTTGACAATCAAACCAGCCAAAAATTGAATATGCACACAGTGTGTCAACATGTGCCATCTGCCATCAGGGGATATCCATGTACGGCTTTTGTGGGTGCAACCCCTTCCTCGTATCTCAAGTAGGTGAACTGAAGAAGGGGTTGCACCCACAAAACACGTCCATTGATCACCCCCGATGGCAGATGGCACATGTTGACAATAGGGATCAGGAGTCTCAAATCCCTATTGGAAATGACTTCAAAATGTGTGCATATTCAATTTTTGGCTGGGCAAGGGGTGGCAATACCCCATATTAGGACGGGCACATAGAGACATAGTTTGTGTACGTGAATGCCTCATATTGCTCAGAGGTATCCAATGTTGTACTTTTTGCAATGCAACTGATGGTTTTATATTTTCATATTAAAAAAATTGCCGGTTTGTGGGCAGCCAAAATCCCCAAAAAAAAAATATTAACATGTGTGTGAATGTGCACAGAGTAAAATGTTTGAACACAAACAACGTATAGCTTCTTTTCAAATACGCTCTAACATTTTTTTTTTTTTTGTGGGGTTACATAGTGAAATGGTTGGTATTTACTAAAGGAAAATACACTTGGCACTACAAATGCACTAAGACAAACTAGGAGACATGAAAAAACAAAAGTTAAAAGATTATATCAGATTTTTATTGAGTTCGTTCTCCATGCATCTTTACACATGGCCTGGCATAGGAATTGCCCCCCTACCCGTGAAATATTCCAGATACTTCTCACAAACCTCACGGGCATTTTGGGGGGGCAAGCCAGGACGGGCAGAATCGAGGCCCGGCAGCCGATTGCCAGAGGAAAGTCCTGCCTCCGGCAAAACTGAGGCCATATAAGAAGTTGATTTTCTGCTGAGAAAGTTATGGAGCACGCAGCAGCATAAAACTACATAGTTTATTTTGTAGTCCGCCAAGTGGATGGGAGTCATAAAAAGGCGGAACCGGCTGGCCATTATCCCGAAGGCATTTTCAACGACTCTTCGTGCCCTGGCCAGCCGGTAGTTGAACACCCTCTTCTCTGGGGTCAGGGTCCTCTGTGGAAATGGCCTCATGAGGTGCGGTCCAAGTCCGAAGGCTTCATCAGCCAAAAAACAAAGGGGAGTCCTTCAACATTCCCTGCATCCGGTGGCAATGCAAGGTCGTCACTCTGGAGACGGAGGGCAAACTCCGTCTGGATGAAGGATCCCCCATCGGACATCCGGCCATTCTTCCCTACATCAACATAGAGGAATTCATACCGTGCTGACACCACCGCCATCAGCACAATGCTATGAAACCCCTTGTAGTTGTAGTAGTAGGACCCAGAACGGGGTGGCGGCACGATGCGGACGTGCTTCCCGTCTATGGCACCACCGCAGTTGGGGAAGTCCCACCGCGTGGCAAACTCCGATGCCACAGTCTGCCATTCCTGTGGTGTGGAAGGAAGCTGGGGAATCAAACAAGATGAAAAAAAATTAGAATTTAAAAATAGAACATTACAAGCAGATTATAAGAAAATACATTAGAGGCCAACATCAATAAAAATCGCAGTTTAAGGTGTTTTTAAGAAGTATAATGGAAGGCTCATGTTTCATATTCATCACCCCCTCTGATGGTCCATTCTTAAAATATTTTGGGGGGGGTAGATGTGTTTGGCCACAGGATAGCATTGCAGTGGCAGTGCGTCCAGAGTGGGCGCTGGCCTGGAGCACTGCCCCCTCTATCCTGCGCCCGTCACTCAGAACAATACATAGGTTCATGCATTGCAGTAACCTATGTATTGTCAATGCCGCACAATATTCAGGTGGGTGGCCCCCTGTTAAGCGACCGACATATGAAGAACTGCAGCATTTATGGGGTGAAAATTGCATATCAGAAACAGGGGGGCAAATAGGCTTGCAAAATCCAGCCTGAGGGATGTAATTGGCTTGATAAAAGTAAAATTGGGGATGCAGGGGGGGGGGACATTCCTTGGGTAAACACTGACAGGCTGCTCTGCCAATCATGTTCACCAAGTCTGTTTTACGGTTACATGATTGGCTGATGCAACATCGAGGGCAGGAAAAGACATCAAGGACAGAAGAAGGATGGCGCTGACCAGAAGAAGGTAAGTGCAGGGCTGGGGGGAAAATGGCTGCATTGGAGGGGACAAAATGGCTGCATTGGAGGGGGCAAACTGGCTGCATTGGAGGGGGCAAACTAGCTGCATTGGAGGGGACAAAATGGCTGCATTGTAAGGGGCAACTGGTGGCGTTTAATAGGCACAGTCGCTAAAAAGGAGGAAGTTTAGTTCCTAAAATTGGGGTTGGACCCCCAAACATTTGGAGCAAAAGACGCCCCTGCTGGAAAGCTTAGTGAAGGGAAATATGCATGTAGGAGAAAAAAGGGGCATTTAAAAACTTCCAATATGCATGAGGACAAAGGGGTCATTCTCAGCATATTACAATCATGGTAATTAGGGAAGGATGAAAGAAATACAATACATTATCATACACGAAATACATAAAATGTGATGTTAATGGAGAAAACTTACCCTAATATAGTCCTCCTGCAGGACTTGTATAATGGCAGAACAGGTGTCTGGGATTATGAGGCCCAGAGCCTGGGGGGAGATGCCTGTCGTGAACTTCAAGTCCTGAAGACTTCTCCCTGTTGCCAGGTAACGTAACGTGGTGATGAGCCTCTGCTCAGCACTGATGGCTTCCCGCATAACGGTGTCCTGCCTGGTAATATAGGGGGACACCAAAGCCAACAGTTCCTGAAAAACGGGGTCAGACATCCGCAGAAAATTCCTGTAGTCCTCAGGATTATTCTCGACGATCTCCCGCAGCAGAGGCAAATGGCAGAATTGGTCCCGCTGGAGCAACCAATTCTTGGTCCATGAACTCCTCCTCACCCCGTTCATGGACTGGTCTTGGTCCAAAACAAGCAGACCAACACCAAGCGCACGCACAGCACGAATTCGACGACGAGAACGTCCAGGCGACATGGCTAGGAAACGGTCGTCTGATCAGAACGTACAGAACAGAATGCACTTTAGAACAGCAAGGCCTATGAATAACGAACTGAAAATCAGAAACAAACGGCAAGAACGCACTGTAAAACAGATACGACCTGCCTAGACGCCCTGAAAGACAAGATACGAACCCACAAGCACAAACTGAACCTCAGAAAACGAACTGAAAAGCACGAAGACTGAAAAGCGCGAATCGTCTCTTCCCAAACTTTTACTTCACATGCGGTAACACGAGATCAGCAAAAGCAGCCCAAGGGGTGGCGCCAGGGAAATCGATCTTCCCCTTTATAGTGCCGTCGTAAGTGCTGGATGTGACCGCGGAGAACAACGAGGAAATTGGGAAATGTCAGTGTGTACGCATGGAAAGCTTGACGAGAAAATCGTCAAGGTTAACAAGAATCTCGTCGAAAAAAACGACGTGTTTCTAACGACGAGAAAATCGGCCGTGTGTACGAGGCTTCACACTGACTCCTCCTTTTCCAGCATATCCTATATTGAAAATAAAAATGTGTATACTGCATTGTCTATACATGAATCTTAAACAAATTAAATGATTAGTGAAATAAATTATGCTGCAACTTAAATATGTGAGACACACACAATAAATACAAATGGAAAAAAGTTAAGCTGCGCAAAAATGTGAAAACATAAATAAGAACGATATGACCAATCACTGATGTGTACAATGTCAGCACACCAGGAAGAGGATTAAATGATCAACTTATGAAAAGAGGGCTGTGAACCCCAAAAAGTTCCTCCTATCACACCCAATCACATGGGAAAAGAATCAATGCATATAATGTCCATGTACCGATTCACATGAAAGTTCATATACAAATAAATAATCTGCAATAATAACGCTGATATTCTGTTGATAGAGATATCAAACACCCGAGAATAGTGCTGTTATCCAGTACAAAAAAGAGCTCACCACCTCCAATAAAACTGACGCTTACCAGAGCTACTGATCCCTGAAAGAGATCAGTCTAAACTTGCGACTGTTACCCCTGCCAGGGTCTCTATACGGCTCGATCAGCTGCCGTCTCCCGTCTAATACATGGACTTCCAATCATTCAATATGCTATTGTTGTTTTTGAACAGTCTGCATTGTAAATCTCCCTTAAGCGTATAGACAAATCTGTTGTTTATGCATAAAACTGCGGGTTGTGATGATGTGCACCGTACTGCAACCTAGCTTAGGTTAGGATCAGTAGCTCTGGTAAGCGTCAGTTTTATTGGAGGTGGTGGACTCTTTCTTGTACTGGATAACAGGTGTTTTATGTCTTGATGTCACCGATGCATGCTTAGATTGATATCTCTATCAACAGAATATCAGCGTTATTATTGCAGATTATTTATTTGTATATGAACTTTCATGTGAATCGGTACATGGACATTATATGCACTGATTATTTTCCCATGTGATTGGGTGTGATAGGAGGAACTTTTTGGGGTTCACAGCCCTCTTTTAATAAGTTGATCATTTAATCCTCTTCCTGGTGTGCTGACATTGTACACATCAGTGATTGGTCATATCGTTCTTATTTATATTTTCACATTTTTGCGCAGCTTGACTTTTTTCCATATCCTATATTGAACCTTTTTATATGGACTTCACATACCCATGTAATGTTTTGACACATTTTTCTTTTCACAGTATCACATTTACATAATATCACCATGTTGACTATATGCTTATTGATTAAAATATGTGTATTTTGATCTTTATGTATATGAGTTTGATTCATGGTGGTCACAGCTTCATAGGCCATACATTATATTGGGTCACATTCATCGGTCCCCATTTTCACAGGTCACGTTTGCACCTTTGGCATGTGTGGACAATTTTTATTTATTTTTAGAATTGGTACACATATCAATTTTCACGGCGCCGCATTTTTTTATTTTCTTTTTCTTGTTTACAATACGTCTGATTGCTAATGCTGGCAGCCTATTACATTAGTTTCATATTTGGTAGCGCAACTTTTTTCTTCATACTTTTGCCATTTTTTACCAGGGAAAGAGAGTTTTTTGGGGAAATAGATTAAAAATCAAAGTGCACAGTTAAAATATTTATGGAAAAGGGGGAATTACTTACAGTACAGGGAAGAAAAAAAAAATGACTGGAGATTGATGAATGGCGGTACTTTCAGTTGAGGCATTTCGTAGCATCACTACCGCAACCAATAAGAGCAGGAGATAATTTACTACCCTTGGAATAGTTGTGTGTAGATAGAGAGTTTAAAAGTGGAATGTCCTGAGTATATAAAATACTATTGGAGAGGGGAGACCGGCATTCATTGAAAAATTGGAAAAGGAATTGGGAACACGGGTGAGTAATACGCAACTGAAAAGAATTATAAAATTAGTCTTTTGTTCAGCCGTTGATACAAATACAATATAAATTAACTATTAATGTTTATCTAGATGGTATATAACCCTAGATACAGCTTATAAATTCCAAATAGGAAAATCTCCTAATTTTTGGCAGGGATGTGACTCTACTGGGAATATGGTACACATGTTTATATAAAATATAAACAATAACAATGTTGAAAGTCTTGACCTCTTTTATATTGCATTTCGCTTTTGAAAAATAATAAATATTATAATAATAATAAAAAAAGGGATTCTGTGCCAAATTGCAAAAAATAGCCTGGTCATTACCACTTCAGCCCCGGAAGAATTTACCCCCTTCCTGCCGGGGCCATTTTTTGCTATATGGCACTGCGTCACTTTAACTGACAATTGTGCCGTTGTTTGTTGTTGTACCCAAACAAAATGTATGTCCTTTTTTTCCCCCATTGACATTTATACAGCGACTGTAGACACTGCAGTGAGAGGGGACTGGAGCAGCTCCACATTGAGCTCATGGCACAGTCCCAAAGGCTCACTCATGCAGAGGAGCGGATTTCTTCATTAGAAGATGAGGCCACAGCTAGCTCTGCAACACTAGCACACATTTCAACTTCTAACAGGGACATATGGGACAAATTGGATGACCTGGAGAACCATTCACGAGGAAATAATCTGCGTATTATCGGTCTACCAGAATTAGTCTCAAATGCCCAGCTCACAAACCTTTGTGCTAAAGTCATTACTAAGCAAACTAAGCCTTCGCATCCCCTGCACTATTGAACATGCTCATTGCATTAGCCAATATGCAGAAAATTGCAGCAAACACCGTCCAATAATTGTCAGCTATCTCAATTATTCTGACAAAAATGCCCTTATGCAGAAATGTTGCTGTTCGCGCTCCCTATCCATTGAAGGAGCAAACCTGCTGCTTTTTGCGGATAACTCAGTGGAAGCAATGAAACAACGGCCTTCTCTGCGATATGCTCGGCGCTATACAACAATCAAGTTAAGTTCAGCCTAGCTTATCTGGCTGTTCTGTGTGTCCAATCTCATACAGGAGAACATCTTACTTTTACCTCCCCTGACAATGCGGAGCACTACATCAACAGTACCTCTGGCATTGAAATAGAACACACCAACTCTACTGATGTGCAAAATACACCAAGGCTTCATCTGCTTTGCCTACACACCAACGCAGTCCAAATAAGCCTCCATATAAATGTAGCCGCTTTAATAACCAGGATGACCGCTCAGGAATTCGCTGAAAGACTCCTGCAACTTTCACATTACTGGAACTACTACTTTTCCTCTAAACTCCCTATTACATTTTATGGGCTATAACCATTGCACTAATTGTTTTTTGATCTTGGTTCTACACTTGCTTTACCACTAATCTGCAATGCTGAATATCTAGGTGGCTACCTTTTCAGCTCAATGTCACTAGCCAACTCATTGCTCCCTTTATGGGTTGAACCCTGAGTCACATTCTCGCTCTTTTGAGCCTCTCCCCTGACCCAGATTTAAGTGGGCCCCTCCCTACCCCCCACACCTTCCCCTATCCTTCCCCTCTATTGCTTATGGCAGCTCTCCTTCACCTCCCCCTTCCCCTATTTTCCCTCCCCCCAAAGCACTCTCTTCACCCCCAGGAGAGGAGCAAGCGACTGGCGGGAGCTCTATATGTAGGTTGGTTCTCACCTGACTGTTTTTTGTTGTTGTCTTTCTGTTTCGGTTCTGTTTATTTGTTGATCATATTTGCCTGTTTCCTAACTGTACCCTCAGGTGACCCACAATGTTTTGGTGACTCTCAGAATGAAGGCACGGTGCCTGACAGGAAGCCTTATTTTAAGATTCCACCTCTCTATTATCCTTTGTCACAGACATGGCTCCTCAAACCGATGGAAATCACCTAAGGATTGTTTCCTGGAACGTTAAAGGGCTTCGCTGCCCAAGTAAATGAATGCTTAGACACTTAAAGCGTCTTCGGGGCGGATGTGTTGCTTCTTCAAGAGATCCGCCTGTCTGCACACGATTTAACCAGTCTTCGCAAACTATGGGTTGGTAATGTGTATGGGGCACCGGCAATAGGTTGCAAAGCTGGAGTGGCTATATTGATCCACAAAAATCTGAGACATACTATTTGAGATATTCGAGATAGACTGATTGCACTGGCTGCAAAATGACACTGCATGTGACGTTAGCCACTAAAGACGTGGCTATCACTCACATTTACGCTCCAAACTCCCCTGATACTCTCTTTTTTCAAGACATGGTATCCTGGACATTGAGTGCCCCAGAATTCCTTCACTTAGTGGGTGTAGACTTTAACTCATCGGAGGACCACACCAGTGTTCACACTCATACACCACGAAACTCTACTTTCTTAACTTCCGACCTTACTCTTTCAGCCCAGTCCATTGCATCCATGCATTTTGTAGACCTATGGCAAAAAACACACCCGAATGACCGAGATTTTACCTTCCCCCAATAATTCTTTTTCACGCATGGTTTATTTTTTTGCCTCCCCTGCATTATTATCGGCACTACATGGCACGGAAACCAGTGATGCAGGAATTTCAGACCACAGCCCAATTGTTGTAAACCTGACAAATATCAAACCCTCATTCCCCTCATCCACTTGGCGGTTTCCTTCATATCTAGTAGACAATGAGGACTTCTGCCACATGCTATATGAAGCCTGGGCAGAATACGCTTCTACTAACGGGGTTACAGATTACTGACCCAAACCTCTTCTGGGAAGCAGGTAAAGCCTTCCTGAGGGGAAAAATTATATCATACACTACTCAAGTTAAAATACACTCTCGGGAACAGTACATACAAGCCAGCAAAGCTCTACGCTCAGCACATGAAAACCTAATGCTAAACCACACCCTGATGATATACAAGCCTGGCAACAGGCCAAACTTAGTTTTGACCTATGGGCAGAACAGCAAGAACCAGCTAAAACGTCTTACTCTACCTTACATTTCCACAGATTTGGCAACAAGGCGGGAAAATTATTGGCTAAGCTATGCTCAGGTCCAAGGAGACCTACCCACATTTCTGCCTTAAAAAACCCTGTCGGCTCTCTTGTTACCTCACCTGCCGAAATTAGTAAACTACTCGCTGACTATTACATGACCCTATACTCTGAGGACTCGACTGATCAGACAACAGCAGAGGCCTTACTAGCTAAGGTTCGCCTACCTAGACTCGATTCCACCCACTTAGAGGCACTCAATGCTCCCATCTCCTTAGCAGACATCCAGCTGACTATTAAATGCCAAAGCCCCGGGCCCAGATGGATATACGGAACTAATTCTATAAATTGACAAAAGATTTTATCCCTGACACTCTGAAACATGTCCTCACCGCTATGTGGGATGGTGGCCCTTATCTCCCTATGGGAACACAGGCACACATCAGACTAATCTCCAAAAAAGGGAAGGACCCCCTACACCTGGGTTCCTATCCCCCCAATCTCTCTGATCAATCTAGTTGAAATTATTTCTAAAATAATAGCCTCACGCTTAGCTCCTTTACTCCCCTCTTTACTCCACCCAGCCCAATCTGGTTTTGTCCCAGGGCAATAAACACCTTAAACATCCAAAAGGTTCTACTGGCTTTGGAATATGCTAAATTGCACCCAGATCAAGATGTCGCCATCATTTCACTCGATGCCAAAAAGGCATTCAACAATATGAGTTTTCGTGGCTATTCAGAGTGATGGATATATTTGGTTTATAGGGCCCGGTAGTACATTTTCGACAGCAAATGTACGCAGCCCCGACAGCTCGCCTTGTTATTCCTGATTTCGTATCAGACACAATCCCTCTGACAAAGGGAACAAGACAGGGATGTCCCCTCTCCCCCTACTTTTTATTACAGTGGAACCTTGGATTATGAGCATAATCCGTTCTAGGAGAATGCTCGTAATCCAAAGTACTCGCATATCAAAGCGAGTTTCCCCAATGAAGTCAATCGAAACAAAAATAATTTGTTCCGCATTGACTTCAATGGCATGCAATACCGCATGCGGCCAGAGGCGGGGGCACCGGAGAGCCTCGGAAATGGCCGAAAAGGCCCGAGGACACCTCGGCTGACCTCGGCAAACCTCGGAAAGACTTTGTTCCCGAGATTTGCCGAGGTCAGCCGTGCTGTCCTCGGGTCTTTCTGTGCATTTCCGAACGGCGCCGATCGGCTGCGATCAGCGACGTTCGGCTCTGGCGCCCCCCCACCTCAGGCCAAACGCGGTACTGAACACCGCTTTGGCCTGAATCGTGCTCATTTTGCGAGACAACACTTTTTTTAAATACAGTGCTCGTATTGCGAAAAGCTCGTTAACCGCGTTACTACAATCCAAGGTTCCACTTTATAGCAATTGAGCCTCTATCCAGGATACTCAATTTGTCGGCCGGAGTCAGTGGTATCGCTGTGGGCAACCAAACCTTCTGATCCGCCCTATTCGCAGACGACATAATACTATTCTCCACTATTCTCCACCAACCCTCTCCCAGACTTTGACTAACTATGGGAACTTTTTGCGGCCTTTTCGACTCAGCTCCGGCTTTAGAATTCGTTTTGATAAAAGTGAGGTTTTAGCACTTCCCCCCGGGTGTCTGCTAAATGGAGGCTATCATCCCCGTTTACATTAGCAGCCCACCACATCACCTATTTGGGTATCCATAAAGGCCGAGAACCTTGCTCTCTATACGGCCTTAACTACCCACCTCTAATAACTAAAATTGTGAAGGAGTTGAAAGCTTGAGCAACCCTCCCCCTCCTGCTCTTTGGGAGATGTCACCTCTTTAAAATGGTGTCATTTGCACGTCTACTCTATCCAGTGCAGACCATACCTCTATTATTGAAGCACTCTGATGTACAGAAAATCCACAAGGCGCCGTCTGCCTTTATATGGTCCCACAAAAATACATGCATAGCGCTACAAAAATTATGTCTCCCTAAGTCTGAGGGTGGTGCAGGCTTGTCTAATATATGTTTTTATAGCCTCTCATGCCTGCTTAGACAAGGTCTTGATTGGTTGTCTGGAAAATCGAGGTACTCTAATATTATGCTCAAGCGCGCTCTGGCCTCTCCGCATGCCCTTTCAGCTATCCTCCATTCGAATCTTAGAGCTCTACCACCCGCCTTAAATCAAGTGTCCTTATCAAAGACACGTCATTGCGTGGAGAGAAGTGTTGAGACCGCTGGGGCTACCCTTGAGTATATCCTGCCATTTAACCATTCATGGTAACCCTATGTTTCTCCATTCCATCATGCACAAAGTCTTAAACTAATGATACACTCGAGGCCTCACTTAAATAACCTCCCTGTATCATGGCAAACCTGGCAAGTTCAAGTCCTTCCAAGCACTTTCACAAGAATTTTCCTTGCCGTCATCACACATCTTCCATTATCATCATCTGCTAGACTATTTACGATCTTGTTATGGGCCTCAGACTTATCCCCTTCAAAAATATTTTATTAATGTAGTGCTCCAAAGAGATGATTATTCCATCTCCAGTCTATACTCCTACCTTATTACACAGCAATCCGATGAATACCATTTTGCTCTGTTCCAGAAGTGGTCTACTATTTTCAACGACAATGAACTTCCGAAAAAGATCCTAGCGGGATACCGATACATTCATAAACTCACGATCTTAGAGACGTGGCGTGAAACTCAATTTAAAATCATCCACAGGGCATACTACCCATTCCGCATTAATGTGGTAGACCCTACTCAAGCGCAATGCCCTTGGTGCTCGCTATCACGTCCTACACTTCTCCTCCACCCCTGGGAAAGTCCAACCATTTCTACATACTGGGATTCTGTGCTAGATTACATCTTAAAAATCAACAAGGCTCGGCTACCCAAAAATCCTGTATTGTGCTTATTTGTATGTAAGCTAACCTTACACAATGGTCTCATATAAGTTGCAGAGTTGCTCGTAGGATGATAATTAGAGTTGAGCGGACACCTGGATGTTCGGGTTCGACGGGTTCGGCCGAACTTCGGAAAAAAGTTCGGGTTCGGGACCGAACTTTAACCCGAACCCCAAACCCGAACCCGAACCCCATTGAAGTCAATGGGGACCCGGACTTCTAAGGACTAAAAAGGCTCTAAAAAAGTAATGGAAAGGGCTAGAGGGCTGCAAATGGCAGCAAAATGTTGTTAAGAGCATGGTAAGTGCTCTGCAAACAAATGTGGATAGGGAAATAACTTAAAATAACAAAAAAAAAAAAAATATGCTGGAGGCCCCCTTTTCAGCAGAAGAGGTACGGGAAGTCGTTAAGAACCTCAGAAACTCAACGGCACGATGCCACACATATGGTGGGAATGCCCCAGAATACGCCCTTTCTGGAATAAATTATTCAATTTAATGGATAAGCTAGTGGGAAAATAAAATACTTTGAAATAAAAATGTAGCGGGGTGCTAAATTTAAGGGAAGTGTTTGAGTGGTAAATAGGCTCAAACACCCTAATTCTGTAGGATTCATGGACCATTTTGTCCTCGGGGGACAGTATTGGTGTGCAGTTCCCTGCGGCCTACAGGTGGCGCTGCCATGGTAGGCTAGGGTTGAACCGCCGATACAGTGCTGTGCCTTTTGTGTCCCCTCTTGGCAGTAGTACAGCGGGGCGGGGAACCTGCTGTGCATGCCGGGAGAGCATATAAAAGGGGCAGACCTTTGGCCTGGGGGCTGATGTCCAGTGGGGTCCACGCCCAGGTGCCTTCGGCCTGGGTGCATGTGTTCCTGTTCCATCTCGGGTACCTTTAGCCCGGGGTGAGGTACTATCCTGGAGTTCCTGCTGCCCTGGGTATGGAGGCCTAGGTGCGGGAGTAAAGCCTGGAGTCCAGAGCCTTCGTCTGGAGTCCGCTAAGGGTCGAGGAGTCTTAGGGTGCCGCCTCGTGTAGGGGACCATGTTCCAGGGAAGGGAGCATCATTCTGATGGACCGATGCGGGAGTCACGGTGAAGGAAGGGTCTGTTGACTCCCTGGAGAGATGTCTTCCCCTTGATATGGGCTAGGTTCGTAGAAGGAGAAGCTCAAGGTCATCTTGACTGTATCAGAGGCCTTATTCACCCGGCCCGTGGCAGGGGCCTTATACACCCTGGTCTGTGGCAGAGACCAAAGTTCTCCAGGTCCGTGGCAGGGGCCTTGTACACCCGGTCTGTAGCAGAGACCAACCTCAAGGTCTGTGGCAGAGACCATGCACCTAAAACTGTTTGAGAAACCTAAGCAGTGAAGTGAATGTGCTACGTTTGTGCCTGGACCTCCTCCACACCTTAAGCTATCCTGTTTCTTTGCTCTAACCTTTTCTATCCGAGTTTATTTTGCCATGAGAGAATAAGAGTTGTAATTTCAGCTGGTGTGGACATTGACTTTACTGGGAATTAAAGGACTTGCCTCTACCTACAGTAGAGGTGAGAATCATCCTCTGGAGGAGTTTTGACTCCGGCTGTGGACACGGCCCTTCAAGTACACTGCTCAACCTCTTTATATAGGAGGGTACGGGCTGGTAGTGCGGTGTGCCTTTCTCCCTCCTGCGAGGAGCCAACAACATAAAGGCAGGTAAGGGGGAAAGGATCTGTGCGCTACAAAAAAATAAAATAAAAATTATAATCTTGACCTAGGAGGACGAGGTCCATATGGAGTAGGAGGTTGAGGTGGCGGTGGATGTGGCTGTTTGGTGGAAGCGGTGGTGGAGGAGGACGAGGTAGCCAACACTGGTTCAAAAATACAACAATGGCTGGGTAAGGCCGGTGATGTGTCGAATTCTGTCCTCCGTCAAATAGTGTCCACCCTGTACTGCGCTTGCTCAGTATGTAGGACAAGGGGATTTCGAAAATCTCCCAAGACGAACGGCGCCTGCGTGGTGAGTTCAGGTGAAGGCCACACCATCCGTGGTTCAAGCCGAGCCAAGTGAGGCCGTGCCCGAAGCGTGGAGATAGAACCGAGCCCGTGAGGGGCCCTGTTACTATGTGCTACCGTATGTCCACTTGGATGGTGGGGCTTGAACCTGCACTCACTGCGCAGGCGCCGTTTATCTTCGGAGATTTTGTGAATCTCCTTGTCCTCTGTACTGCGCAAGCGCTGCGCCTTTGCAATATGGGCCGGACACAATCCGATGGCCAGACAGTTTTTGTCACAACACCGGTATACATGTCTATTCTGCACAAGGTACGGACAAGTCCTGTGGGATCCATGCCTGGTTCATTTTAATGAACGTGAGCTTGTCCACATTGGCTCTGGACAGGCGGCTGCGCTTGTCTGTGATAACGCCCCCTGCCGTGCTAAATACACGTTCAGATAATACACTGGCTGCAGGGCAGGCCAGCACCTCCAAGGCATAAAGGGCAAGCTCAGGCCATGTGCCCAATTTGGAGACCCAGAAGTTAAAGGGGGCAGACCCGTCATCCAGTACGTGTAGGCCTGTGGACACATACTGCTCAACCATGTTGGTGAAATGCTGCCTCCTGCTAAGACGTTCCATCTAAGCTGGTGGTGCTGGTTGTTGTGGCGTGCTGACAAAGCTTTTCCACATTTCAGCCATGCTAACCCTGCCTTCTGAGGTGCTGCCGGTGCCCCGGCTGCGTTGGCGACCTCTTCCTCCTCCTCTGACTTCGCCTTGTGCTTCCACCGTACGCCCGCTGTCAGGTGGGAATGCCACCAGCAGCGCGTCTACCAGCGTGCGCTTGTACTCGCGCATCTTAGGATCCCGCTCCAGTGAGGAAATTAAGGACGGTACGTTGTCCTTGTAACGGGGATCCAGCAGGGTGGCCACCCAGTAATCAGCACCAGTTAAAATGTGGGCAACTCGGCGGTCATTGTGGAAACACTGCAGCATGTAATCGCTCATGTGTGCCAGGCTGCCCAGAGGCAAAGAAAAGCTGTCCTTTGTGGGAGGTGTATCGTCTGTGTCCTCTGTATCCCCCCAGCCACGCACCAGTGATGACCACGAGCTGGTCTGGGTGCCACCCTGCTGTGAAAATGGCTCCTCCTCCTCCTCCTCCTCCATCTCCTCCTCCACCTCGTCATCCTCCAGAACTGTGCCCTTTCTGCCGGACAATTGTGTACCTGCTGTTTGTTGGTGCAGGAACCCACCCTCGTAGCCACTTGTGAAAGACTGCCCTGAAAGCCTTTGAAATTATCCCGCTTCCTCCTCCTCCTCCTCATCCTCCTGTGCCACATCCTCTTCCATCATCGCCTGAAGCGTTTTTTCAAGGAGGCATAGAACTGGGATAGTAACGCTGAGAACGGCGTCATTGGCACTGGACATGTTGGTGGAGTACTCGAAACAGCGCAACAAGGCACACAGGTCTCGCATGGAGGCCCAGTTATTGGTGGTGAAGTGGTGCTGTTCCGCAGAGCGACTCACGCGTGATTGCTGCAGCTGAAACTCCGCCTGCTGCTGCTCGCACAGTCTGGCCAGCATGTGCAAGGTGGAGTTCCACCTTGTGGGCACGTCACATATGAGGCGGTGAAAGGGAAGGCCGAAGGTACGCTGCATCGCTGACAGGCGAGCAGCAGCAGGGTGAGAACGCAGAAAGTGCGCACACACAGCCCGCACTTTCTGCAGCAGCTCTGGCATATTGGGGTAATTTTTAAGGAACCTCTGGACCACCAAGTTCAGCACATGCGCCAGGCAAGGGATGTGCGTCAAACCGGCTAGGCCCAGAGCTGCTACGAGATTTCGCCCATTATCGCACACCACCAGGCCGGGCTTGAGGCTCACTGACAGCAACCACTCATTGGTCTGTTGTTCCATGTCCCTCCACAACTCCTGCGCGGTGTGGGGTTTTTCCCCCAAACAGGAAAGTTTTAAAACTGCCTGCTGTCGTTTACCCCTGGCTGTGCTGAAGTTGGTGGTGAAGGTGTTACGCTGACCGGATGAGGAGGCGGTAGAGGATGAGGAAGCGGAGTAAGAGGAGTTAGCAACAGGAGGCAAACTGAAGCGTCCTGCAATCCTCGGTGGTGGAAGGACATGCGCCAAACTGCTATCTGCCTCAGGCCCAGCCGCCACTGCATTTACCCAGTGTGCTGTTAGGGAGATATAACGTCCCTGACCGTGCTTACTGGTCCACGCATCCGTAGTTAGGTGGACCTTGCCACAGATGGCGTTGCGCAGTGCACACCTGATTTTGTCCCCCACTTGCTTGCGCAGGGAAGGGATGGCTCACCTGGAAAATTAGTGGCGGCTGGGCACGACGTACTGTGGGACAGCCAATGCCATCAGGCTTTTAAAACTCTGCGTCTCCACCAGACGGAATGACAGCATTTCAAAGGCCAGGAGTTTTGAAATGCTGGCATTCAGGGCCAGGGATCGCGGGTGGCTAGGGGGGTACTTCCTCTTCCGCTCCAATGTTTGGGAGATAGAGAGCTGAACGCTTCCATGGGACATTGTGGAGATGGTTGGTGACCCAGGTGGTAGTGTTGCTGGCAGATCCTCTGTTTGCGGGGTGGCAGGTGCCACTGTCACTACAGAGGTGGATGAAGAGGCCGAGACTGCAGCAGAAGAGGAAGCAGGAGGAGCCTGAGACCTTTCTTGGTTTTTGAGGTGTCTACTCCACTGCAGCTCGTGCTTTGCACTTAGATGCCTGGTCATGCAGGTTGTGCTCAGGTTGAGAACGTTTATGCCTCGCTTCAGGCTCTGATTGCACAGCGTGCAAACCACTCGTGTCTTGTCATCAGCACATTGTGTGAAGAACTGCCACGCTAGGGAACTCCTTGGACCTGGCTTTGGTGTGCTCGGTCCCTTGCAGCGTTGGGCAGTAGCAGACATACTGTCTAGGGGACGGACGCTCCGCTTTTGCACCCTGCTCCCTCTTCTGCTGTGCTGGTGGCTCTGTGCGACCACCGCCTCTTCCTCCAAACTACACTGGTCACCTGCATAACGTTGATTCCATGTGGGGTCGAGGACCTCATCGTCCTCCACATCATCTTCCACCCAGTCTTCACCCCTGCCCTCCTTGTCTGTCTGCACAATTGCGAAAGCAGCAGCAGTTGGCACCTGTGTTTCGTCATCATCCGAGACGTACTGCGATGGTCCTCCCATGTACTCATCATGAAACATAAATGGTTGGGCATCGGTGCACTCAATCTCTTCCACTTCTGGGGCAGGGCTAGGTGGATGGCCCTGGGAAACCCTGCTAACAGAGTCATCGAAAAGCAGAAGAGACTGCTGCATGATTTGGGGCTCAGACTGCTTGGCTGATTTGCAAGGGGGTGAGGTGAAAGACTGATGGACATGGGTTTCAGGTGCCAACTCTGATCTTTCATCAGAAGAGTGGGTGGGAGACAATGTGAAGGAACCCGAGGCACTGTCAGCAACCCAATCTACTATCGCCTGTACTTGTCCTGGCCTAAACATTCGTACAGCCTCATTAGGCGCGACAAAATACTGCCGCAGGCTCGGTCGCCTACTCGCACCTGAGGAAGGTGTTTCACTTGTGCGTGTATCTTGCACAGATCCACCACGTCCTCTCCCTGCAACAGGAGCTCCACCAGCAGCACCACGACCGGGGCCACCACGTCCCTTTGACCTTCTCCTCATATTTTCAAAATTTAGGATCTTGCCCTAAATGGGTGTTTTTGGAAGAGCAGAACACACCCACAGTACGTAACCGCTGAATCGCACAGCTACAGAACTGCAGAAAATGCTATTAAAAAAAAATGTTTTTTTTTAGTATAGCACAGTAGAAGACAAATATATAGAAATGGTTTATTTCACATGCCTCCACATATGTATAACACACTGCAAAATATTTTTTGTGGCCCTAAATGGCGTTTTTTGGAAGACCACAACACACCCACAGTACGTAACCGCTGAATCGCACAGCTACAGAACTGCAGAAAATGCTATTCAAAAAAAATGTTGTTTTTTTAGTATAGCACAGTAGGAGAAAACTATATAGAAATTGTTTATTTCACACACCTCCACATATGTATAGCACACTGCAAAATATTTTTTGTGGCCCTAAATGGCGTTTTTTGGAAGACTACAGTATGTAACCGCTGAATCGCACAGCTACAGAACTGCAGAAAATGCTATTCAAAAAAATTTTTGTTTTTTTAGTATAGCACAGTAGAAGACAAATATATAGAAATGGTTTATTTCACACGCCTCCACATATGTATAACACACTGCAAAATATTTTTTGTGGCCCTAAATGGCTCTTTTTGCAAGCGTACATTAAAGTGCAAATTTTTTTATTTATTTTTTTGCCCTAAACGGGTCTTTTTTTGCCCTTAATGGGTCTTTTGGAAAAGAGCACAATAAAGTGCCTTTTTTTTTTGCCCTAAATGGATCTTTTTCCAAGAGCAGAATACACCCACAGTATGGAAACGGTGTATCTCTCAACGTAATATATGCAGTGCTGGTGCACTGAGCTTGCAGATAAAAGGTAGATTTTCTCTGACACTGGGCTCATGGCAGTGTAAAAAGACTGCACTGCAACACAAACAGCTAAACCTATGCAGATCGCTGAGTTATATCTCTGAATCTGGACTCCTATTCCTATATAATATATCTCTCTCCCTGAAAGCACCAACAGGAACCTGGCCCTACACTACACTGTCTCTCTATCTTTTCCCTCAGATTCCAGAATCAGGACTAACTCATGTATTTTTCTATCTCTCCCTAAAAGCAGCAGCAGCAGACTAGATCCTCTCCCTATCTATTCTGAAGCAGAGTGACGTGTGTGCTGTGTGCCTCTAGCTTATATAGAAGCTGGGTCACATGTTGCACTGACCAATCACAGCCATGCCATTAGTAGGCATGGCTATGATGGCTTCTAAGTGGTAACACCAGCTAATCAAAAGGTGATTGGCTGGCCCCTGAAGCATTTCTAACTGCATAATTAGATTGCCGAACCCGAACCCGAACCTGGACTTTTGTGCAAAGTTCGGGTTCGGGTTCGGGAAAAAGCTAAAGTTCGGTACGGACACGAACTTTACAGTTCGGGTTCGCTCAACACTAATGATAATGTCCCATTGGATTAAATCAATACCACCCAGACTCCCGGCTGTGAAACTGGCAATACTATCGCTCTTTAACCTTGAGAGGCTGGACATAATCTTACTGAACTTTCGCTCTACTCCACGTTTTTTTGCCAGATAGCGTAAAATATATAGGGGTCATGTTCACACGAAAGGAACTGCTGGATTGGTACCTCAAACGAGACCTTACCAGCTTCCTAGGTAAACCTAAAGTGTCCAACTTATCTGATCCCTCCATCTTCTTACCACCCTAGAGCCGCCAAGCCTTCATCAAGCTCTCTAATGACCCAAGGTCCTTTCTCCACGACAGGCAGCCTCTTCTATTGATATTACTGTTGCTATGATTTTCTCTGAAGATCACCACTCAGGTACACCAAACATTGCTTCCACTCCTGAGGGTACCAATGTTCACTATGCTGTTTTGCCTTGAGATGTTATGCCATATATTGTTTACGGATAAATGTACCTCCCCTGTTACCTTTCCCATTCCCTCTCCCTTGCCCTGCTCCCCTTCCCTTACCCATACTCAAATATTGCCTTTTATTATTTTGTTCATGATTATGAATCAGGGCTATTGAGCTCTATGGTATGGACATGCATTTCTTTTTGTACTGTGAAAATCTCAATAAATATATATATAAAAAAAAAAAAGTCTGATTTTACTGTCAAACACAAATGTCTCAAGACATTTTCTGTTATAATATTTTTTTGTGTGTGACAGTGTGAAGGTTCTCATTGATAGAAAGAACCCAGGGGGCACTTCTGCTTGTTGGAGAAAATATATCAAAACAGTTTAGCACATTAGCAAATGATAAATAAATATAAGGGATTTTGGTTGTTTCAAAACATAATGAGTTATTTGCAAATAATTTTAAAGGAAACTGTTATTAGTTTCTTTATGACATTTTTTAACAGTTCTTTTACATTTATAATCTGTTAAGCTAATGTTCTTCTATCAGTTTTTTTTTAATACACACACACAAGCACGTGAATCCTGTTTTATAAGCAAACATTTAGTACAAAGGATTCTTGGAGCTCATCGGACAGGCGTATGCTACGGACAACGAACACAGGTGCATTTTATTGATGGCATTTTGAAGTGCCATTCATCCACGACCATCACCTCAAGTTGGAACATGATAATGCACGGCCCCATGTTGCAAGGATCTGTACACCATTCCTGGAAACTGAAAACATCCCAGTTCTTGCATGGCTAGCATACTCATCGGACATGTCACCCATTTAGCATGTTTGGGATTCTCTGGATCTGCGTATACGACAGCGTCCTCCAGTTCCTGACAATATCCAGCAACTTTGCACAGTCAATGAAGTCAATGAAGAGGAAGGACCAACATTCCACAGGCCACAATCAACAACCTGATCGACTCTATGCAAAGGAGATGTGCTGCACTGCGTTAGGCAAATGGTGGTCGCACCAGATACTGACTGGTTTTCAGACCCCCGACCCCCTAATACAGTAATACTGCACATTTTAGCGTGGCCTTTCATTGTGGCCAGCCTAAGGCACACCTGTGCAATAATCATGCTGTCTAATCAGCATCTTGATATGCCACACCTGTGAGGTGGATGGATTATCTCGGCTAAGGCCGAGTTCACACTGGTGCGACAAACACTCCGACATTGGGAGCTCATGTCACATGACGTGTGAAAATTAATGTTTCCCTATGGGAGCTGTCTTAACTGGTCCGACACATGTCGGTCCGACTTTAAAAATGCTCCCTGAACTACTTTGGTCCGACTTTGATCCTACTTAAGCCCATTGACTATCATTGAAGTCGGATCAAAGTCGGAACGCCGTCTTGCATGATCCGACTTTGGCATGCGACTTGTGCTCTGCTGATCTTGAGGGGAACTCCACGCCAAATTTTAAATAAAAAACTGGCATGGGTTCCCCCTCCAAGGGCATACCAGGCATTCCAGAAAAACGGCGTGGGGGTCCCCCCAAAAATCTATACCAGACCCTTATCCGAGCACGCAGCCCGGCCGATCAGGAAAGGGGGGTAGGGACGAGCAAGTGCCCCCCCTCCTGAACCGCACCAGGCCGCATGCCTTCAACATGGGGGGGTGGGTGCTTTGGGGCAGGAGGGCGCCCTACAGGCCCCCCCACCCCAAAGCACCCTGTCTCCATGTTGATGAGGACAAGGGCCTCTTCCCGACAACCCTGGCCGTTGGTTGTCGGGGTCTGCGGGCGGGGGGCTTATCGGAATCCGGGAGCCCCCTTTAATAAGGGGGCCCCCAGATCCCGGCCCCCACCCTATGTGAATGAGTATGGGGTACATCGTACCCCTACCCATTCACCTGGGGGGGGGGAAATGTGAAGAAAAAAAAACACACTAGACAGGTTTTCTAACCACTTCTCAACCGGGCCTATTCTGGCACTTCTCTCCTTCATGTAAAAATCACCATCATCATATAATAATAATAATTCCAGTTTTCTTTTTTTCTCGTTCTTTCAGGAGTATTTAACATGGTCTCTCCCCTCATTCTCATTATGGCTATTCAGCACAGGCTTTCATTTGTAAATTGCCCTCATCCAAAACTGGCAGCTGTTTCTCCACACCGAACACCTAGTGCCCTGTTCCATCTATGCACACTGTTAAAGGCCCATAGGGAAGATTAAAGCATTGGCACTAGGGATGAGCCGAACACCCCCCAGTTCGGTTTGCACCAGAACTTGCGAACAGGCAGTAAATTTGTTCGAACATCCGAACACCGTTAAAGTCTATGGGACTCGAACATGAAAAATCTAAAGTGCTAATTTGAAAGGCTTATATGCAAGTTATTGTCATAAAAAGTGTTTGGGGACCCAGGTCCTGCCCCAGGGGACATGTATCAATGCACAAAAAAGTTTTAAAAATGGCAGTTTTTTCGGGAGCAGTGATTTTAATAATGCTTAAAGTGAAACAATAAAAGTGAAATATTCCTTTAAATTTCGTACCTAGGGAGTGTGTATAGTATGCCTGTAAAGTAGCGCTTGTTTCCCGTGCTTAGAACTGTCCCTGCACAAGGTGTCATTTCTGAAGGAAAAAAAGTAACTTAAAAGCACTCGCGGCTATAATGAATTGTCGGCTCCCGGCAATACAGAGGAAAGTCATTGATAAAAAAAAAATGCGTAGGGGTCCCCCCAAATTCAATTACCAGGCCCTTCAGGTCTTGTATGAATATTAAGGGGAACCCTGCATCAAATAATAAAAAAAAAAGACGTGATGTTCCCCCCAAATATCCATACCAGACCCTTCAGGTCTGGTATGGATTTTAAGGGGAACTCCACGCCAAATGTATGGTAATCCACTCGGTATCCTGTGATGGATGCTCTCCTCTCCGGGGTCCAGCGGTGGATGATCTCCTCTCCATCCAAGTCCAGGCTCCAGTGATGAGATGTCCAGCGCAGCGCATCCTGTCTTCACCGGAGACACACCGGGAGTCCCGGCAGCCTGACAGGTCTCTTCTGTAGGTGACCCCGCCCCCCTCTGATGCAACGGAAACCTGCTTTACATCAGAGGGGGGCGGGGTTACCCGCACGTCACTGGGGAAGCCTGGGTTTCCCCTTGCGTCGGGGGACGGGGTCACGTGACGGGTGGCCCCGCCCTCAGCTACAGAAGAGACCTGTCAGGCTGCCGGGATTCCCAGGGTGTGTCACGTACCTGATGGTGGAGCCTGATATGCAGGGAGTGGTCTCTTTTGCACCTCTTACTCCGGAACCCCTGATAGTGGGAACAGGGAGCTCGGGAGTGCAGAGTCGCACAAGTGCCTGTCAGGAACACTGGTGCCGGAACGGAGCTGGACTTCAGGAGGCTCTGTGCGGATGTCAGCGTCAGCAGAAAGACAGGAACAGCAGGCAGGCTGAGCTCACAGGTACTGGTGGAAGGTGACTGAAGACAGCGGGTGAGGTGTCCTATAGTTCAGGACACAAGTAAGTCCAAACAGGCCAGGTCATACACAGGCTGGCAAATAAGGTGCAAGTCCAGAGGCAGAAGCAGAGTAGTGGTTCGGGCCGGATCAGCAACAGGCGGGCAGCGGATAGTCCAAGGAATAGGCAAGAGCGTGGTCAGACAAGCTGGGGTCAAAGGGCAGGCAGAAGGCATGAGTAGTCAGGAACAAGCCGGGTCACAGGAACGGATCAGCAGAGTAAACAGCAGGTTGCAGATGGGTCTCAGGAACCCTGTAGACCGGACAGCAAGGAGCCCAGGCATCAGCCCCTTTAAATAGCCCCTGTTTGGCGCCAAGAACCATCACCTGAAGGGCCTGGTAATTGAATTTGGGGGGACCCCCACGCATTTTTTTTTCTTTATCAATGACTTTTCTCTTTATTGCCGGGAGCCGACAATTCATTATAGCCGCGAGTGCTTTTAAATGACTTTTTTTCCTTCAGAAATTACACTTTGTGCAGGGGCTAGGGTTGGGCGAACCCGAACTGTAAAGTTCGGGTTCGTACCGGACTTTTGGGTTTTTGGTACCCGGACCTGAACCCGAACAATGTACTGTATGTTCGGGTTCGGTGTTTGGCAATGTAATGGCACATTTTAAAAAGCTGCAGGGCAGCCAATCAACATTTGTTTAACTTATGTGCCCTTAGAAGCCATCACAGCCATGCCTACTAATGGCATGGCTGTGATTGGACAGTGAGATAGACACTTTAGATACTGTTCTCCTATTCTGCTCTTCAAAAAAATAATAATTTAGGGCAAAACTTTTTTTTTGGTGCCTTTTCTGGCCCAAAAAAATTTTTTGCTGCATTTTCTGCATATCTGTACGTGTGAGATACACACTTTAGACACTGTTCTCCTATTCTGCTCTTCAAAAAAACGCCCGGCAGGAGGCGTTATCACAGACAAGCGCAGCCGCCTGTCCAGAGCCAATGTGGACAAGCTCACGTTCATTAAAATGAATAAGGCATGGATCCCACAGGACTTGTCCGTACCTTGTGCAGAATAGACATGTATACCGGCCTTAGCCAGCCACTGTTGTATTTTTGATCTCTCTCACTTTTTTGGGGTGTACCCTAATTTAAAAATATATAAAATTAAAAACAAAAACCAGTGTTGGCTACCTTGTCCTCCTCCACCGCCGCTTCCACCTACACCGCCACATCCACCGCCACCTGAACCTCCTACTCCATATGGACGTCATCCTCCTAGGTCAAGATTATTATTTTTTATTTTTATGTATTTTATGTTATTTTAAGTTATTATTTCCCTATCCACATTTGTTTGCAGAGCACTTGCCATGCACTTAACAACATTTTGCTGCCATTTTCAGCCCTCTATCCCTTTCCATTACTTTTTTAGAGCCATTTTAGTCCTCAAAAGTTCGGCTCCCCATTGACTTCAATGGGGTTCGGGGTCAAGTTTGGGTCAAGTTCGGCCGAACCCGTCGAACCCGAAAATCCAGGTGTCCGCTCAACCCTAGCAGGGACAGTTCTAAGCACGGGAAACAAGCGCTACTTTACAGGCATACTATACACACTCCCTAGGTATGAAATTTAAAGGAATATTTCACTTTTATTGTTTCACTTTAAGCATTATTAAAATCACTGCTCCCGAAAAAACAGCAGTTTTTAAAACTTTTTTTGCATTGATACATGTCCCCTGGGGCAGGACCCGGGTCCCCAAACACTTTTTATGACAATAACTTGCATATAAGTAGGGATGAGCCGAACACCCCCCCGTTCGGTTCGCACCAGAACCTTCGAACGGACCGAACGTTCGCACGAACTTTAGAACCCTATTAAATAAATCCCGAGGGGACATGTATCAATGTAAAAATAATCGTTTAAAACGGTCGTTTTTTTGGGAGCAGTCATTTTAATGATGCATAAAGTGAAAAAAAAAGTGAAATATTCCTTTAAATATTGTACCTGGGGGGTGTCTAAAGTATGCCGGTGAAGTGGCACGTGTTTCCCTTGTTTAGAACTGTCCCTGCACAAAATGAAATTTCTAAAGGAAAAAAAGCCATTTAAAACTGCTTGCGGCTTTAATCTCATGTCTGGTCCCGGCAATATGGATGAAAATCATTGGGAAAAATGGCATGGCTACCCCATCACCCACCCCTACCCCAGCCCATTACCAGCCCCTTTGGGTCTTGTATGGATATTAACGGGAACCCCGCACCCAAAATAAAAAAAGGCCCTATATACTCTGAACAGTAGGGATGAGCTTTGAGTTCAAGTCGAACTCATGTTCGACTCGAACATTGCCTGTTCGCCTGTTCGCCGAACAGCGAACAAATTGGGGTGTTCGCGGCAAATTCGAAAAGTCTATGGGAGAAATCTAAAGTGCTAATTATAAAGCCTAATATGCAAGTTATTGTCCTAAAAAGTGTTTGGGGACGCGCGTCCTGCCCCAGGGGACATGTATCAATGCAATTTTTTTTTTTAAAACGGCTGTTTTTTGGGAGCAGTGATTTTAATAATGCTTAAAGTGAAACAATAAAAGTGAAATATTCCTTTAAATGTCGTACCTGGGGGGTGTGTATGATATGCATGTAAAGTGGCGCATGTTTCCCGTGCTTAGAACTGTCTCTGCACAAAGTGTCATTTTTGAAGGAAAAAAAGTCATTTAAAACTCACTCGTGGCTATTAATGAATTGTCGGCTCCCGGCAATACATACAAAAGTCATTGATAAAAAAAAAAAAGCGTGGGGGTTCCCCCAAATTCAATTACCAGGCCCTTTAGGTCTGGAATGGATATTAAAGGGAACCATGCCGCAAATTTAAAAAAAATGGTGTGGGGTTCCCCCTAAATATCCATACCAGGCCCTTGAGATCTGGCATGGATTTTAAGGGGAACTCCACACCAAATTTAAAAAAAAAATGGCGTGGAGTCCCCCCAAAAATCCATACTAGACCCTTATCCGAGCACGTAACCTGGCCGGCCGCAGGGGAAGAGGGGGGGACGAGAGAGCGGCCCCCCCTCCCTCCTGAACCGTACCAGGCCACATGCATTCAACATGGGGAGGATGTCCCCATGTTGATGGGGACAAGGGCCTCATCCCCACAACCCTTGCCCGGTGGTTGTGGGGGTCTGCAGGCGGGGGGTTTATCGGAATCTGGAAGACCCCTTTAACAAAGGGGACCCCCAGATCCCGGCCCCCCCTATGTGAATTGGTAAGGGGTACATTGTACCCCTACCATTTCACGAAGAAAGCTTAAAAAAAAATGTAAAAAAAACACACACAAACACCTTGAAAAAGTCCTTTATTAAAAAAAATAAAAAAACATTCCAGCGATGAAATCCAGTGTCCCGCGGCGATCCCGATGTCCAGCGCCGTCCGTCATTGGTTTTGCCTGAGCGGACCTGATGGGGAACTTCCTCCTCAGTGTTTTAAATGTATAGACCCGCCCCTTCTAAAGTTCCCCATCAGGTCCGCTCAGCGGACCAGATGCGGAACATGAGAAGGGGCGGGTCTATACATGTATTACCAAAGTGAGAGAAGTTCCCCATCAGGTCCGCCCCCTCGGTATGTCGGACCCGCCTACGTCATTGGCTTGAGCGGGGAACTTCCTTCACTGTGTAATTTAAATTTACACAGTGAAGGAAGTTTCCCGCTCAGGCCAATGACATAGGCGGGGTCCGACATACCGAGGGGGCGGACCTGATGGGGAACTTCGTTCACTGCGTAATACATGTATAGAGTCTATAGACCCCTTCACTGCTATAGACTCTATACATGTATTACGCAGTGAAGGAAGTTCCCCATCAGGTCCGCCCCCTCGGTATGTCGGACCCCGCCTACGTCATTGGCCTGAGCGGGGAACTTCCTTCACTGTGTAAATTTAAATTTACACAGTGAAGGAAGTTCCCCGCTCAAGCCAATGACGTAGGCGGGTCTGACATACCGAGGGGGCGGACCTGATGGGGAACTTCTCTCACTTTGGTAATACATGTATAGACCCGCCCCTTCTCATGTTCCGCATTTGGTCCGCTGGACGGACCTGATGGGGAACTTTAGAAGGGGCGGGTCTATACATTTAAAACACTGAGGAGGAAGTTTCCCATCAGGTCCGCTCAGGCAAAACCAATGACGGACAGCGCTAGACATCGGATCGCCGCGGGACACTGGATTTCATCGCTGGAATGTTTTTTTTTTTTTTTTTATTAAAGGACTTTTTCAAGGTGTTTGTGTGTTTTTTTTTTACATTTTTTTACGCTTTCTTCGTGAAATGGTAGGGGTACAATGTACCCCTTACCAATTCACATAGGGGGGGCCGGGATCTGGGGGTCCCCTTTGATTCTGATAAGCCCCCCGCCCGCAGACCCCCACAACCACCAGGCAAGGGTTGTGGGGATAAGGCCCTTGTCCCCATCAACATGGGGACATCCTCCCCATGTTGAGGGCATGTGGCCTGGTACGGTTCAGGAGGGAGGGGGGGCCGCTCTCTCATCCCCCCCTCTTCCCCTGCGGCCGGCCAGGTTACGTGCTCGGATAAGGGTCTGGTATGGATTTTTGGGGGGACTCCACGCCATTTTTTTTAAATTTGGGGTGGAGTTCCCCTTAAAATCCATGCCAGATCTCAAGGGCCTGGTATGGATATTTAGGGGGAACCCCACGCCATTTTTTTTTTAATTTGCGGCGGGGTTCCCCTTAATATCCATTCCAGACCTAAAGGGTCTGGTAATTGAATTTGGGGGAACCCCCCCCCCCCCGCTTTTTTTTTTTTTTATCAATGACTTTTCTATGCATTGATAAAAGCCGACAATTCATTAATAGCCGCGAGTGAGTTTTAAATGACTTTTTTTCCTTCAAAAATGACACTTTGTGCAAGGACAGTTCTAAGCACGGGAAACATGCGCCACTTTACATGCATATCATACACACCCCCCAGGTATGAAATTTAAAGGAATATTTCACTTTTATTTTTTCATTTTAAGCATTATTAAAATCACCGCTCCCGTAAAAAGGTCTATTTTTTAAACCTTTTTTTTTCATTGATACATGTCCCCTGGGGCAGGACCCAGGTCTCCAAACACTTTTTAGGACAATAACTTGCATATTAGCCTTTATAATTAGCACTTTAGATTTCGAACGTTCGAGTCCATTGTATTTAATAGGGTTCTAAAGTTTGCGCGAACATTCTGTCTGTTCGCAGGTTCTGGTGTGAACCGAACAGGGGGATGTTCGGCTCATCCCTGCTGAACAGCAGTATACAGGCGGTGCAAAAAAGACACGGACTGTAGGTTTGTTCTTAAGTACAATCTGTTTGTAATTTGGAACAGGTACATTTTTTAAGTGTAGCTCCAGCCAAAAAAATCTATTTTTAAGCTTTTTGGAGAACATAGGGAAGGGTTATCACCCCTGTAACATTTGTTTTGCTGTCTGTGCACCTGTTCAGACCATTTCACCTCACTTTCCATCCCAATGACAAATGTTTTTGGAGAATGTGTTTTTTTTTATTGAAACAAGGATTGGTGATAAAGCATCAGAGGAGAGGAGACACCTTTTTCACATATTAACTCTTACAGGAGAGAATTCCCCTTCCTCGGGGTAGATTTCCTCTCACTTCCTGTTGTCTCCTTCCGTTTGCAAGTAGGAGTCGTTTGTAAGTTGGATGTTTGAAAGTAGGGGCCTGCCATATATAGTCTGCAGAAATTTGGCCCTTAGGTGTTGGTACAACACTGTAAGCCCTCACAGTTACTCTTGGTGGGCGCTGGAACGCCCTGCTGTCAACTATTATATCAGGAATTGTATTTACATGCCACTGTTGAACAGTGGTAGGAAAAATTGGGCCTTTGGTGGTGGTGCTGGTGCCACAACACTGTAAGCCCTCACAGTTACTCTTGGTGGGTGCAGGAATGGGCCCTGCTGTGAAATATTAGATCAAGAATTGTAATTGCATGCCCCTGTTGAACAGGGGCTGAAAAATTGGGCCTTAGGCACTGGTGCTGGTGCCACAACACTGCAACCCCTCACAGATCCTGTACTTAGAGCGCAGCAATGAGCCCTGTTGCAAAGTATTGCATCAAAAATTTAGGCTTTAGGTGAATGCTATGCAAAGCACACAGTAGTACACTAAGTGAAACACTGACTGTCTGTCTGCAGCTAGCACAATCACCGGCCTGCCTGTCACAGTATAGAGAATAACTGTATCCAGGTGAGCTTTAGGTGATCGCTATGCAAAGGACACAGTAGTACACTAAGGCCCCTTTCACACTGGGGCAGTTTGCAGGCGCTATTGTGCTAAAAATAGCGCCTGCAAACCGAGCCTAAACAGCGGCCGCAATTCTGACGGTATAACGCCGCTAAAAATAAGTGAAACAGGGGGCGTGGCCTGGATAGCAATGGGATAGGTCGCATGTGATGTGAGCTCCGTCTGCCCATACTCCTAACCTACCATCCTGCCTGCATCCTGCTCGGTTCCTGCCATCCCCTACATCCGAGGACGTGTCCTGCTCTCCCTGCGGTTCCTGAAGCCTGTTAGCCCGCTGGTTTGCCGCCACTGCCGTTGCGGCGCTTCCCGGTCCTCTGCTTCAGGAAAGGCCCCGGCTTCGGCCTAGCTCCTGGTTCGGCGGCCATCTTGGCCCTCCCGACGGCGGCCCTGGACACTTCTCCTTGCCTCCCTGGGCGCACTGGGCTCCATCCTCTTCTACATCGGCCCCCGGATTACCTGCTGTAGCTGCTGGGGTGTCTTTGCACTCTACACCTGCTGTGTGAGCGGACCACGGTCTCGGCCTGACTCCCGGAACGGCGGCCATCTTGCTCCACCCGGAGACATCTTTGGCAAGTATTACAGGCCTCCCTGACTCCCCTGAGCTCAGATTCCCCTGCATACAGCCTGTTGCCATTACAGCTGCTTGAGAGTGACCTGCTGCCTACGTTGGGCCGTCCCTGGGCAGCGGAGGGGGGGGGAGGTTGTGGAGGACCCGGCCTCCTTAACAGCGGCCATATTGGTGCACCCAGGGATCTTCCTTGTCGCCTTACAGCATGTCTCCGTCTAAAAATAATTCTGAAGCCATCGATAAACTGGCCAGATACCGCAGGCTTGAGGAGGGGGATCGGCAGGTCAGAGACGGCGCTGCTGCTATCCTGGATGCGGATCACTCTGTGGTGGCTACTAACAAATTACTGGATGCCATCGCCATGTGCCAGAGCACGCTTACCACCAAGATCGAGGAGGTAAAAATTGATGTGTCCCTTATCCGGCAGGATCTCTCTACCCTCAGGGACCGCGTGACGGAGACAGAGACCCGTATTAGCAGAGCAGAGGATATCTTACACCCTTTACAACATACCACCGATGAGGTGCGCCGCCAGTTACAACAGATTAGCGCAAAACAGGATGACATGGAAAATCGCCTTCGGAGATGTAACCTCCGCTTCATCGGTCTTCCTGAGTCTGCTGAGGGCACCGATCCGGAGAGCTTCCTTGAAAACCTCCTAACCTCAACCTTCGGCAGAGACGCATTTTCGGTAATGTTTGCAGTGGAGAGAGCTCATCGAATCCCTGGCCGCCCTCCTCCCCAAGGAGCTCCACCGCGTACCCTGATAGCGAAGTTCCTTAATTTCAGGGATCGCGACAAGATCCTCCGCCTAACCAGAGAGAAGGGGAATATCCCCCATACCAACGCTCGTGTTGCCGTCTTCCCGGACTTCTCCAATGAGGTGCAACGGCAGCGGTCCAGGTTCCAGGATGTTAAGAAGCGCCTCCGCACTCTACACCTCAAATACGCCATGCTGTACCCTGCAAAGCTTCGTGTGGAGTGCGACGGTCGGACCCACTTCTTCGAGGACCCAGAGTCTGCATCCACTTGGATTGACCGGAGAGATCGGCGAGCTAACTGTTAATTCCCCGTTCTCCCCACGCATGGGAGATGCTTGTAGAGGGCAGCTTACCGAACGTTGCTGGAACTTCCTATCCTACTTTACGTACCACCCTGATGGCAGGCGGGGCTCCCTTCTGCACGGCTGCAATGGTGTTGTGCTTTTGTGGCCCCTACACCCCATGCACTTCTCAGAGAAGAAGTCGTCCCCCTAGGTTCTCTATGGACTTTTTTCACTCCCCCCGTTTACCTGATTGTTTTTTCCTCTTTTTTTGTTTTCTGTTCATCACAGGTATCTATGTCCCTTTGAAATTAAGTCCCTCGCCTCCAATGCTTTTTTCACGTTGGATGTTCCCGGTTGATACCTGGTTTTGGGATACTATGTTCATGCCGAGTTGGGGTGGCACTGGACTGGGAGGGAGGGGAAATGTTTTGGCTGTTTTTTATTTGCCACTATGTTCACAATTGTTCATTTCTGCTAAAGGTACTATGTCATTGTCATACATGCACTATCAATATTGGTTGCTGATATGTTCTGTACTGTCTGATGTGTCCTTATCTGCTCTGCTGGTCCTGGTTTGGCTGCGGTCTATTATACACACCATATACCCACCATGAGTTCCCTGAAGTTCCTCACGTGGAATGTTAGAGGCTTACGCAATAAGATCAAACGCACAGCGGTCCTGACATTTCTCAAATCTCAGAGAGCTGACATTATCACACTGGTCGAGACCCACGTCACGGGCCACTTGCAATCCTCCCTTAAAAAACCTTGGGTGGGGTGGGCTTATCATGCCACTCACACCTCATATTCCAGAGGAGTATCGGTCCTGGTTGCCAAACGGGTACCTTTTGAGCTTATACTGCTCCGCACGGATCAGCAGGGCAGATATGTGTTTATGCACGCCACCATTAATGGGTCTCCTATCCTGCTACTTGCCTGCTATATTCCCCCCCCGTACAACTCAGCTGTAATTCAGGAAGGCCTTGCCTTTATGACACAATACCCCTCCGTACCGGCAGTGTGGATGGGGGACTTTAATATGACCCTGATCCCCGCTCTGGACCGTCTGGGCACACTGGATCCCCCCCTTAACCCACCGACCCATACCAGACTGCACCGCATAATGACCGACTTTGCTCTTGTCGACACTTGGCACCACAGACACCCGCACACTAAAGTCTTCTCATGCTTTTCAGCCAGTCATAACACAATGTCACGAATTGATTTTGTTTTTATCTCAATGTCCCTGCTGCCTAAGTTAGGAGATGTGGGCTTTGCTCCGAGAGTACTCTCGGATCACGCCCCCTACTGGGTCACGATTCAGCTCCTGAGGGCTTCCCCTGCTCCTTCTTGGCGGCTAAACCCGTTCTGGCTGACTGCCCTGCAGGACCAGGATGACATCCCCACAGAATTGCAATACTATTTTACGGCCAACAGGGACACTGCCGCGCATGATGTGGTGTGGGAAATGTTTAAACTTCACGCTCGTTCCCTACTTTCCACACGTATTAACAGGCTTAAACGGTCATCAACATTTATTGTCCAGCAGGCTGCGGAGTACCTGCAGGTGCTGGAGGAGGCGTTCCACCGGGACCCCTCGCCCAGCGCGGCCAATAATCTAAAGATTCAGGCGCGCCAGGTCTCCCAATTGCACATAGAGAAGGCTAAACAACGTATTTTCTTCTGTAGACAGAGGGTGTTTGAGTATGGAGAGAGATCAGGCAAATTGCTCGCATATCTCGCCCACTTGGATATGCGTCCCCCTGTGGTGGTGTCCTTGACCGACCCACAGGGGAACAACATCACCGATCCGCAATTGGTGGCGGAGGAATTTGGGAGATTCTACCGTGCACTTTACACTTCCAGGGTCGCCCACACTCCCCAAGACACCAGGGACTACCTAGCGGGAGTTCAATTCCCTAAACTGACAGATGACCAGCTTGAAATTCTGGAAGCCCCTATTACTGAGGAGGACATCTCCGAGGCCATTTCCTGTCTGGCCTCATCCAAGGCCCCAGGATTGGATGGCCTACCTCTTGAATTCTATGCCATCTACTCCGAAATCCTAATCCCTGAACTTAAGTACCTGTATAAATCTATATTTGACTCAGGAGTTCTACCCCCATCTATGCGAGAAGCCCAAATAGTCGTAATTCCCAAACCCGGAAAGGACCCTAAATACCCGGAGTCGTATAGGCCCATTTCCCTGTTACAGGTAGATATTAAAATATTAGCTAAGATTCTAGCCTCCCGCCTTAACCAGGTTATTCTGTCATTGATACACCCTGACCAAACCGGCTTTATGCCAGGGAAGAACACGGCCATGAATATTCGCCGCCTATTTATGAATATTCAGGGGTCCCATGATGAAATTGGCTCGAGGGTTGTGGTGGCGCTGGATGCCGCCAAGGCCTTCGACTCCGTGGAGTGGAGCTACCTGTGGGAGTGTCTCTCAAGATTTGGATTTGGCCCCAGCTTCATTCGCTGGGTCCAACTCCTCTATCAATCCCCGAGGGCCAGAGTGTTTGTGAACGGTTGGCTTTCTGACCAGTTCCCGCTGGAGAGGGGGACCCGGCAGGGTTGCCCCCTTTCCCCCATGCTTTACGCATTGGCTGTGGAGCCGTTGGCCATAATGGTCCATGCGGACACTTGCATCCGAGGTCTCAGGATGGGGAACCTGGAAGAAAAGATTGGGATGTATGCCGACGACACACTTTTGTATCTGGCGGACTCCGGTCCTTCTCTTATAGCAGCCCTCCAGTCCATAGAATGTATGGGTGGCCATTCGGGTCTGAGTATTAATTGGGCTAAGTCCCAGATCCTTCCGATTGACCATTTCCCCTCCTCGTTCGCGTCCCCTCCTCTGGCTCTTCCAAGGGTCTCCCAGATTAAATACCTTGGCGTACAGGTCACCAGATCGCTCTCAGATTATAAACTACTGAACATTGAACCCCTGTTTGCTCTGATCAAGAACAAGACGCAGACTTGGGCCAGACTACCCCTGGGTGTTATGGGTCGCGTCAGCTTAGTTAAGATGATACTCCTTCCCAAGATACTCTATTTGGTCTGGCATGCTCCCCTCTATATACCACAAAAAATTTTCAGGACAATTGAATCCATCCTGAATTCATTTATTTGGGGTCATGGCAGACACAAATTATCCTGGAGAATCCTGAAGAACCCTGTGACGTTGGGAGGAGCTGCTCTCCCTGACTTTCAGGATTATTATTTTGCCTCCCAGCTGTCCCACTTCTATTATTTTGATAAACATGAACTAACGAGATACCAGACACTACTCTGTGAGCACCCAGATGACTCGGCCCACACCCCACTTCAATCGGTCCTGAGAGCCCCATTGACAAGACGCCCCCCCCAACACACAGCAGACATGTTGACTCACCACCGGAGGGTATGGCGGGCGGCACTGCAGAGAACTGGGACCCCAAGGGTACACTCTCATACCCCTCTCTGGTACAATACATGCTTGCCAGAATTATTGTCCATTCCGGACCCCGCGGCGTGGATACGCCATGGGATCTTATATATACACCAGATCATGACTAATTCAGGCCTTAAATCATTCCAAATGCTGAAGGACGAATTTTCCCTCCCCAATTGCCTGTTTTTCAGGTATTTGCAACTCCGCCACGCCATACAGGCCCAGTTTTCTGGCTCTTGCCCGTCCCTGGCAGTTCCCTCCATAGTGGACACAGTCACGGGTAATGTGCCTGCTAAGCTCATCTCCACTTTGTACTCCGCCATTCGTCTCCCTAGCACCACAGCATTGGCCTATACTGCTAAGACTAGATGGGAGGCGGATGTTGGACTTATAGAGGATGGGGACTGGGGCGAGATTTTGGAGGACGTGAAAAAGGTTTCCCCCAAGCTGTCGGACCGCCTCACACAGCTGTACATTATACATAGAACATATCTGACCCCTCAGAGAGTGGCACGTTTCAGGCCCACGTACAATCCGGGATGCCGCCTCTGTGACCATACCCCGGGCTCCTTTTACCACCTCATATGGTTCTGTCCCACCATTCAGGCATATTGGACACAGGTGATACGCTTCCTACACGATCAGATGGGCTCCCCTGCTACCCTTGACCCAAAGATGTGCCTACTTGGCCTGTTGCCAGACCTGGATGCCGACAAACCCCTCCGTACCTTTTTACATGAGACGCTATTCTTGGCAAGAAAAGTAGTGGCCCGTAATTGGATGCAGGCCCTGCCCCCTACAATTCAGTGCTGGAAAAAGGCGGTTAACGATGCTCTCCCATATAAAAAACTGATTTATGTACATAGAGGGTGTCCGCTAAAGTTTGAGAAGGTCTGGGACAGATGGATGGCGGATGGTGAAACGTGTACTTGACATGTCGATTTTTTATTTTTGTTGTATACCGGTTTTACTTTCACTGCTGTTATTATCTTTGTGACACACAGATGCTTCACTGTGTTCATGTATGTACTATTATATTGGCCATACTGGCTTATGTTGATTTATGTACCATGCATACTTTTCAATAAAGTTGGTTTCCAATTAAAAAAAAAATAAGTGAAACACTGAGGCTGGTTTCACACTGGGGCGGTGGGTGCAGTGGCGGTATAGCGCCGCTATTTTTAGCGGCACTATACCGTCTGAATTGCGGAGGTATTCGGCCGCTAGCGGTGCGGTTTTAACCCCCGCTAGCGGCAAAAAAAAGGGTTAATACCGCCGGCAAAGCGCCTCTGTAGAGGCGCATTGCCGGCGGTATAACCGCGGTTTCCCATTGCTTTCAATGGGAAGGAGCAGTGTAGGAGCGGTAAACACACCGCTCCTCTCACCGCTCCAAAGATGCGGCTAGCAGGACTTTTTTTCACGTCCTGTTAGCGCACCGCTCCAGTGCCCTCGCTCCAGTGCCCTCGGGCTTTCACATTGGAGATACAGCAGCCGCTGTTTAGGCTCGGTTTGCAGGCGCTATTTTTAGCACAATAGCGCCTGCAAACCGCCCCAGTGTGAAAGGGGCCTGACTGTCTGCAGCTAGCACAATCACCTGCCTGCCTGTCACAGTATAGAGACTAACAGGAACGGATCTATCTAAACTCAATACAATGTATAAATATATATACAACACCTAGGATGCATATATATCCTCTACACACTGTAACAGCAGCTAACTGACTCGCCTGCCTGCTCTATCTAACTCAATATAAATGACACTGTCTATCTCTCTGAAACTGCCTCTTTCACAAACGCCAACACACTACACAAGGCCGACTTCCAGGCGGCCTTATATAGTGTGGGGCGTGTACTAAACCCCCTGAGCCATAATTGGCCAAAGCCACCCTGGCTTTGGCCAATTACGGCTCTCCGTTTTTTCCGCGCTGTGATTGGCCAAGCATGCGGGTCATAGTGCATGCTTGGCCAATCATCAGCCAGCAATGCACTGCGATGCCGCAGTGAATTATGGGCTGTGTCGCGCAACACGAATTTAACGCGAACGGACCATAAAGTTCGTTCTTCGTCGAACGGCCGATGTATGAGTCGAACGTGTGTTTGACGCGAACGCAAAGCTCATCCCTACATATAAGCCTTTAAAATTAGCACTTTAGATTTCTCCCATAGACTTTTACAGGGTGTTCCGCGGCTTTTCGAATTTGCCGCGAACATCCCAAATAGTTTGCTGTTCGGCATGACTTTGACTCGAACTCGAAGCTCATCCATAATTGACACGTGGATCTGTAAGGCCTGAAATAGAAAAATAAATGTTAAAGTTAAAATTTCTAGAGTTTTGTTAAAGAAAACTTTTTTAGGCCCAACATGATATTGCCAATAAACAGTGCTGTGTAACTGGGCAGACCAGGAAGATTTTAAGGTCCCTTTTACATTCAAGCAAGCCTATGAAAAATGTTTATATTATAAACAACGATTTGACACGTTTAATGTGGAGGAACAAAAGTGACCTAAACCCTACTGAAATCTTTTGGAATGAACTGGAAAGCCAATTGCTTGCTAGATCTTAATCTAGGGGTCTCCAAACTTTCTAAACAAAAGGACCAGTTTACTGTCCTTGAACTTTAAGGGGGCCGGACTGTGGCCAGTGGAAGTAGAAAATGACCAGTAGGAGTAAACAGTTCCCCATCTTTGGTATTAGGGGGAGGAATAGTGTCCCATTGTTGGTGTCAGTGGCAGAAATAGTGCCCATCATTGGTTTCAGTGGGAGGAATAGTGTCCCATTGTTAATGTAAGTGAGAGAACTAGTGCCCCATCATTGGTGTCAGTCTGAGGAATAGAGTGGCAGGAACTATGGCCCACTGTTGCTGACAGTGGGGGGTAATAATGCCCCAAAGGCCAGATAAAAGCAAGCAAAGGGCCACATCCGGCCCAGGGCCACAGTTTGAAGACCACTGTCTTAATCAAAAATAAGGACCTGACCTCACAAATGCTATAGACACACTTTAAAATCTTGTAAAAGGCTTTCCTAGAAGAACAGAGGCTGTAATAGCCTCAAAGTGGGGCAACTCTATATTAATATCCATGATTTTCCTTCCATTGACACCAATGATGTAGCACAATTCCTTCCATTGACACCAACAATGGGGCACAATTTCTTCCATTGATACATACAATGGAGCACAATTCCTTCCATTGACACCAACAATGGGGCATCCTTTTATGGACACCAATGATGGGGCACAAATCCTTTAATTAACACCAATAATGGGGCATCCTTCCATTGACATCAACAATGGGGCACAATTCCTTCTATGTAGACCAACGATGGGGCCCAATTCCTTCCATTGACACCAAGGATTGGGGCCCAATTCCATCCATTGACATCAACAATTGGGCACAATTCCTTCTATTGTCACCAACAATGGGGAAAAATTCCCTCAATTAACACCAACAATGGGGCATCCTTCCATGGACACCAACGATGGGGCACAATTCATTCCATTGACACCAATGATGGGGCACAATTCCTTCCATTGACACCAACGATGGGGCACAATTACTTCCATTGACACCAACAATGGGGCACACTTCCTTCCATTGACACCAAGAATGGGGCACAATTTCTTCCATTGAAACCAAAAATGGGGCATCCATTTTAGTGACGCCAATGATTGACGCTAACAATGGGGCAGATAGCAAGCAATTGCGTTGCAAGTTTGAAAATGACTCGCTAAGCTATTGCTAGACTTGCCAGGCTTCACAAATTTGTTGCACAATTGCAGCAAGTCTGCATTGCATGACTCCAACTTTCTTTGCAAACATCCTGCAAGTCTGCTGCAAGTTCTGGATCAGTTATGTTGTGCATTAGTCATCCCACCACAGGGTTCACTGTGGCTGAATTTTCATGCTATGTGCTTGCAGAGCTCTTGCTGTAGACTCACCACTGCAACTTTGCTCTTGCTAGAGATTTGCCAATATTTGCTACAAATTGGAAAAGAGAAGCCAGAGAAAATGTGCAGCAAGTTAACAGACAAATTTGTGGCAAGTTATCCTTGCTATCTGGGATGTTACACTCAAAAACGTAAATGTATTGTATTGGGATTTTATGTGATAGACCAACAAAAAGTGGCACATAATAGTGAAGTGGAAGGAAAATGATAAATGGTTTTCAACATTTTTTCCAAATAAATATGTGAAAAGTGTAGCGTGCATTTGTATTGAGCCCCCTTTACTCTGATACCCCTAACTAAAATCTAATGGAAACAATTACCTTCAGAAGTCACCTAGCTAGTAAATAAAGTCCAGCTGTTCTGTCCCTCAGAGAATTGTTAGAGAGCCTTAGTGAACAAACAGCATCTTGAAGGCCAATGAACACACCAGACAGGTCAGAGATAAAGTTGTGGAGAAGTTTAAAGCAGGGTTAGGTTATAAAAAAATATCCCAAGGTTTGACTATCTCACTGAGCACTGTTCAATCCATCATCGGAAAATGGAAAGAGTATGGCACAACTGGAAACCTACCAAGACATGGCCATCCATCTAAACTGACAGGCCAAGCAAGGAGAGCATTAATCAGAGAGGCAGCCAAGAGGCCCATGGTAACTCCTCCAGAGATCCACAGCTCAGGTGGGAGAATCTGTCCACAGGACAACTATTAGTCATGTACTCCACAAATCTGGCCTTTTTCGAAGGGTGGCAAGAAAAAAGCCATTGTTGAAAGAAAGCCATAAGAAGTCCCGTTTGCAGTTTACAAGAAGCCATGTGGGGACACCACAAACATGTGGAAGAAGGTGCTCTTGTCAGATAAGACCAAAATGTATCTTTTTGGCCTAAAAGCAAAACGCTATGTGTGGTGGAAAACTAACACTGCACATCCCCCTGAACATACCATCCCCACCGTAAAACATGGTGGTGGCAGCATCATGTTGTGTTGATTATTTTCTTCAGCAGGGACAGGGAAGCTTGTCAGAGTTGATGGGAAGATGGATGGAGCCAAATACAGGGCAATCTTATGCCCTGTACACATGATCGGATTTTCGATGGAATAAAATCCAACGGATTTTTCGATGGGAAATCCGATAAAGCTGACTTTCATCAGTCTTGCCTACACACCATCAGTCAAAATTCTGACCGTCCAAAACACTGTGACGTAAAACACTCTGACAAGCCGAGAAAAATTAAGTTCAATGCTTCTGAGCATGCGCCGACTTGATTCTGAGCATGCGTGGGTTTTTTGTCCGATGGAGTTCCACACAGACGATCGGAATTTGCTATCGTTTTTTTTTCCATCGGTAAAATTTAAAACAGGTTCTATTTTTTTGGGGCCCACACACGATCGGTTTGTCCGATGAAAAAAGTCCATCGGTCTTTTTTCATCAGAAAAACCGATCGTGTGTACGCGGCATTAGAAGAAAACTGCAAAAGACCTGAGACTGGGGTGGAGCTTCACCTTCAAACAGGACAACAACCCTAAACATACAGTCAGAGCTACAATGGAATGGTTTGGATCAAAGCATATTCATGTGTTAGAATGGCCCAGTCAAAGTCTAGACCTAAATCCAATTGAAACTTTGTGGCAAGACTTGAAAATTGTTGCTCACAGACACTCTCCATCCAATCTGACAGAGCTTGAGCTATTTTGCAAAGATGAATGGGTAAAATTTTCACGCTCTAAATATGCAAAGCTGGTAGAGACATCCCCAAAAGACTTGCAGCTGTAATTGCAGTAAAACGGTGGTTATACGAAGTATTGACTCAAGGGGGCTGAATATAAATGCATGCCACACTTTTTACATATTTATTTGTAAAAAAATGTCGAAAACCATTTATCATTTTCCTTCCACTTCACAATTATGTGCCACTTTGTGTTGGTCTATCACATAAAATCCTAATAAAATACATTTAGGTGTTTGGTTGTAACATCACAAAATGTGGAAAAATTCAAGGGGTATAAATACTTTTTCAAGGCATTTTTACATATACTTTAACCACTTCAGCCCGGATCATTAATGAGCTTAAAGACCGGAGGTCTTTTTACAATTTGGCACTGATGTGTCAATGTGTTACAATGTATTCAGCCACATGTCTTTAGCCTCGTACACACGGCCGAGATTCTCGTTGAAAAAAACATGTCGTTTTTTTCGACGAGATTCTTGGACAAGAAACTTGTCCCGGCCGAGTGTACACACGCTCGATTCAAAGAACCCGCGGTTCTTTGAATGAAGCGAACGCGGTGACGTCATCGAATACGACGAGCATGCGCTCGTCACATTCGATGCCGTCGCCGCCATCTTGGTTTACCCTATCTATGCCTAGGAAGCTACCGCGCATGCGTCTAAGTCATTTCGAGCATGCGCGGGCTTCACGGCGAAAAGGTAAGTGTACACACACACAATTTTCTCGTCGAGAAACAGGCTGACGAGAATCTCGACGAGAAAATAGAGAGCAGGTTCTCTATTTTCTCGTCGAGATTCTTGTCGCTTTTCTTGACGAGAAACCATACACACAAACGAATTTCTCGGCAAAAAATCTCTGCCAGCAAGTTTCTTGCTGGTTTTTGCCGAGAAACTCGTTCGTGTGTACGAGGCTTGAGGTAAAAAAAATGACAATAAGCAATATTTTCCATTTGGTAAAATAAATGTATTTTGGGGTGCAATTCCACATATAACCATGGCATGTGTGAGCAATATATCATTTAGTGACAAGTTTTTGTAAATTATTATTTTTTTCATTATTCAATCACTTGACAAAAAAATAATAATATTCAATGGGATCAACATGCCTCTCAGCAATTTCCTTGGGGTGTCTACTTTGCAAAATGGGGTAATTTGGGGGGTGTTTTGTACTGCCCTGCAATTTTAGCACCTCAAGAAATGAGATAGGCAGTCATAAACTAAAAGCTGTGTAAATTCCAGAAAATGTACCCTAGTTTGTAGACGCTATAACATTTGCGCAAACCAAAAGTATTTTACAGTTCTCATTTGTTTTTGAAAATGAAGAAAGAAAATTTTTTTTTTTTCTTTTTTCAATTTTCAAAACTTTGTGACAAAAAGCGAGATCTGCAAAATACTCACCATACCTCTCAGAAAATAGCTTGGGGTGTCTACTTTCCAAAATGGGGTCATTTGGGGGGGTTGTGTGCCATCTGGGCATTCCATGGCCTCCGAAACAGTGATAGGCAGTGAGGAGTGAAATCAAAAATTTACACCCTTAGAAAGCCTGAAGGCGGTGCTTGGTTTTTGGGGTCCCGTACACGGCTAGGCTCCCAAAATGTCTCACACATGTGGTATCCCCGTACTCAGGAGAAGCAGCAGAATGTATTTTGAAGACAAAGCCCTTTCTGACACTTTTTGTTTACATAAAAATCATTATTTTTTTTTGCATGAAAATTACGTTGAACCCCCAAACATTATATATTTTTTTAAAGCAAAGGCCCTACATATTAAAATGGTGGGTGTTGCATTTTTTTCCCACACAGTATTTGCGCAGCGATTTTTCAAACGCATTTTTTGGGATAAAAATACACTTTTTTAAATTTTAATGCACTAAAACACACTATATTGCCCAAATGTTTGATGAAATGAAAAAGATGATCTTAGGCCGAGTACATGGACACCAAACACGACATGCTTTAAAATTGCGCACAAACTCGCAGCGGCGACAAACTACATACATTTTTAAAAGCCTTTAAAAGCCTTTACAGGTTACCCCGTTAGATTTACAGAGGAGGTCTACTGCTAAAATTACTGCCCTCGATCTGACCTTTGCGGTGATACCTCACATACATGGTGCAATTGCTGTTTACATATGACGCCAGACAGACGCTTGCGTTCGCCTTTGCGCGAGAGCAGGGGGGGATTTTATTTATTTTTATTATTTATTTTACTTTTTTATTTATTTTTTAAACTGTTCCTTTCATTTTTTTTTATTTTTTTATCATTTTTATTGTTATCTCAGGGAGTGTAAATATCCCCTATGATAGCAATAGGTAGTGACGGGTACACTTTTTTGAAAAAATTGGGGTCTATTAGACCCTAGATCTTTCCTCTGCCCTCTAAGCATCTGACCACACCAAGATCAGTGTGATAAAATGCTTTCCCAATTTCCCAATGGCGCTGTTTATATCCGGCGAAATCGAAGTCAAGAAATGCTCATAGCTTCCGGTTTCTTAGGCCATAGAGATGATTGGAGCCATTCTGGTCTCTTATCAGCTCAGTGGGCAGTTGGCAGAACCACCGGCTGCAGTCCCTCTTGGGACAGGAGAGCCAGAGAAAACCATGGAAGACGGTGGGAGGGGGGCATTCCCTCCCACTGCTTGTAAAAGCAGTCTAGAGGCTAATTAGCCGCTGGGATTGCTTTTACATAAAAGCCGACTGCTGGCTGAAAATAATGATCATTCTGGTATAACCATTAAAAGTCCAGCAACATACCAGTACGTTGCTGGTCCTTGTTGGGCATATAATGTAATCTTTTTTTTCATGCAGCCTGTTGGCTGAACGAAAAAAAGAGATTGATCGGTGGGTATGCCCACCATTAGAATACATCCCTTCATCCACCCACTTCTAATGATGGGCATACATGCACCATTTATATATGCTGAAGCATGGGGGCATCCTCCCGCAAAAGTTATGCCACGTACACACGGTCTGAATTTTCCACGGGCAAGTCTCCTTCGGAATTTCGACCATATGTACGCCGCATTAGGAGCAAATCGCTCCTCCGCCCCTGCTGCTTCCATGCTTCGGCATATATACTCTTTTTTTTAACTGTGGTGGTGAAATCACCTCCTACAGCGTTGGAGTCACGGCTTTATGTATCGTGGGAGCAAACGCTGTTGCTGTTAAGATAAATAAATCCGCGCTGCAACTGAATGGCGTACCAGATAAGCAAATGATGGTTAACATTAACCACTTGACAACTGGGCACTAAACCCCCTTCATGCCCGGACCAATTTTCAGCTTTCAGCGCTCTCACACTTTGAATGACAATTACTCAGTCATGTACTACTTGTCAGGGTCACCTGTGGCCAGGTGACAGATGCACACCGTAGGGGGACAGGAGTGCACCGCGAGGTAGTGAACCCTATGGCTGGCTTCTGTGGATAGGAAACTGGGTGGTTGTGGAAAGCGGGACCAGAGGAGCACAACCGGGATCCCAACGGAAGCGAGAGCCAAGATTCCCCAGGGCGCGGAGTCTAAGACCCAGCTGGTCTTCTCCAGGGCCTCTAGTGGTGAGGATGTTACGCTGCAGGCTGGGACCAGGTCGCGGCCCCTGGAGTTTCCTAGCTCACGCCCCGTAGGATAAGGGGAAGCAGCAGCACACGATAGAGAGAACCGAATAACAAGCCGAAGGTCAGGGGCCACAAGCAGACAAGGATAACGAAGAACGAGCCGAAGGTCAAGGGTCACGAGCAGACAGGGATGGTCGGGGACAAGCCAATAACGTAACAGAGAGACAGACGTAGCACACGGCAGGCAGGAACCCAAACACACAATGCCTAACAAACACGTTGATCAGCAAAGCAGGCTTGCAGTGCACAGGTTAATATAGTGTTCAGTGATAGGGCCTGGGGTGGAGTCAGGCTGGGAGGAGATTATAAAGGAAGCCAGGTGAAGGAGGTCTGGTCTCTAGATGAACACATGAGGAGGAAGGTAAGATGGCAGACAGACATTAATGCATATCCATGACAGTACCCTCCCTCTTATGGGCCCTCCCCCGCCTGGACCCAGGCTTAAAGGGAAATCTCTGATGAAACCTTCTCAACAGATGAGGTGCAGCGACATCAGATGCAGCGATCCAAGACGCCTCCTCAGGACCAAAACCTCTCCAATGCACAAGGTACTGAAGAATGCCTCTGCAGAGCCGAGAATCCAGAACTTGTCTAACCTCGTACTTAAAATTATCCTCAGAGACCGAAAACGAGGTAGGGAGATGACAAGAAGATCTATTGAGGACCAAAGGCTCTCTAGGAATAAGCAAGGGCATGAGAGGATCAACAGGAATCTGAGGAGGGTCCCCTAGACCCTTAAAGGGGAACTGGTCATCTTGCACAGGACCATCAGACTGGGCAGATGTCAGTGGAACCCTGAAGTCAGGTTGGTTAGAAGGTGACATGTCGCCGGAGTCAAGCTGAATAGCTGAAGGACAAGCAGAATGTCCCGAACAAGAAAAAGTAAGAGGCTCACTGGGCATGGGCTGGACTGGCATAACTAGTACAGAGGCAGAGTGAATAGCTGAGTCAGGTGTAGCGACTACCTGAATCGCATCGCAAGACGTAGCGACTGCAGGACTTGTAGACAAGCTAGCCTGGCTGTGCGTCCAAGGGTGGTTAGGGACAGAGAAATGTAAATGGTTATGCAACCTGGAATGAATGACCGGCTCAGATTCACAGGGGGCAACCTTGGGTAGGCAGGACGAGGAACAGGAGGGACCCCAAGCCAGGATCTGTCCAGTAGTCCAGTCCACATGAGGAGAATGGAGCTGTAACCATGGGAGACCCAAAATTATAGGCGTTGAGGCCTTGGGTAAGATAAGGAAGGATATCCACTCCTGGTGGAGTGTCCCTACCGACATCTTAACAGGGAGGGTCTGGAAGCGGATAGGTCCCCCTGGGAGAACAGTACCATCAATCGCCAAGACCACCAATGGCGTGGTGAGGGGCAAAAGAGTAAGTCTCATGGACGATGCGATTTCCCAGTCCATGAAATTACCAGCGGCTCCGGAATCCAGATATGCTGAGACCGAATGAGAAGAAGCACCAACATGAAGGAACACAGAAAGCAGAAGACGAGAAGGGGAAGGTGATATTTCTGGGTCCAATACTCCACTTTCCAGATGAAGTGGACCCGAACGTTTTTCTGGACAAAGAGAGCAAGTGTCACGAAAATGACCTTTGCCCCCACAGTAAAGACACAGACCAAGAGTTCTGCGCCTAGCACGTTCCTCGGGGGATAGCCTGGTCCGACCCAGCTGCATGGGTTCCTCAGCTGGTAGGAGATGCTCTACGGGTCGAAGAGAGGGGAGCTCAGGCTGACTAAGAACCAAGGAGGGCTGGCGTTGCTTTTCTAAGGTCCTCTCCTGAAAGCGAATATCGATCTGGTTACACAAGGAGATAACGCCGGCCAGATCAGTGGGGATGGTTCTTCCAGCTAATTCATCCTTCACTCTATCAGACAGGCCATGCAAAAAGGTTGCGACTAAGGCCTCATTGTTCCAGCTCAACTCAGCCGACAGTATGCGGAAATGAAGGGCATACTGTCCCACAGAAGCAGACTCTTGGCGGAGACGTAAAAGGGTGCTGGCCGCTGAAGAGACACGAGCCGGTTCTTCGAAGATATTCCGAAAAAGTTTCAAGAAACCAGACAGGCTAGAAACCACTGGATCATTCAGTTCCCACAGAGGGGCTGCCCAGGCTAAAGCTTCACCAGAGAGGAGGGAAATGATATAGGCTACCTTAGCCCGATCAGACAGGAAGTTTTGGGGCTGGAGCTCAAAATGAATCGTGCATTGGCTAAGGAACCCCCTGCAAGCCTTGGAGTCCCCAGAGAAACGGGACGGAGCTGGCAGTTGTAGCGAGTGTGTGGCTGCGACTGGTGCAATAGGTGCAGCCGCTGATTGTATTTGAGGTTGCGGATTCAGGGTTCCCAAGGAGGCCTGAAGCTGCTCGAAGCGAGAAGCCAGATCCTGGAGGAATCGCATCACCTGAGTCTGATTCGATTCCTGGGTTTCAAGTCTGCAAACTATGCCCTGCAATGGATCATCCGCGGGTAGCGGGATGTCAGCCGGGTTCATGGCTGATCAAACTGTCAGGGTCACCTGTGGCCAGGTGACAGATGCACACCGTAGGGGGACAGGAGTGCACCGCGAGGTAGTGAACCCTATGGCTGGCTTCTGTGGATAGGAAACTGGGTGGTTGTGGAAAGCGGGACCAGAGGAGCACAACCGGGATCCCAACGGAAGCGAGAGCCAAGATTCCCCAGGGCGCGGAGTCTAAGACCCAGCTGGTCTTCTCCAGGGCCTCTAGTGGTGAGGATGTTACGCTGCAGGCTGGGACCAGGTCGCGGCCCCTGGAGTTTCCTAGCTCACGCCCCGTAGGATAAGGGGAAGCAGCAGCACACGATAGAGAGAACCGAATAACAAGCCGAAGGTCAGGGGCCACAAGCAGACAAGGATAACGAAGAACGAGCCGAAGGTCAAGGGTCACGAGCAGACAGGGATGGTCGGGGACAAGCCAATAACGTAACAGAGAGACAGACGTAGCACACGGCAGGCAGGAACCCAAACACACAATGCCTAACAACAACGTTGATCAGCAAAGCAGGCTTGCAGTGCACAGGTTAATATAGTGTTCAGTGATAGGGCCTGGGGTGGAGTCAGGCTGGGAGGAGATTATAAAGGAAGCCAGGTGAAGGAGGTCTGGTCTCTAGATGAACACATGAGGAGGAAGGTAAGATGGCAGACAGACATTAATGCATATCCATGACACTACTGTACCCAAATGATTTTTTTGTCCTTTTTTTCATACAATAATTAATAATTTTTCTTCATAAATTTTGGCCACAATTTATACTGCTACATATCTTTGGTAAAAATAACCCAAATTAGTGGATATTATTTGGTCTTTGTGAAAGTTATAGAGCAGTGTTTCTCAACTTGGGGGTCGGGACCCCCCCGGGGGTCAAATGATGATTTGCCAGGGGTCACCAAATCCTGGGCTGTTCCTGAAGCCCACGTTTCTCTCCAAGCCTTTTCGCGTCCGCCCAGCAGGGCTGTTGCTGGAGCCTGCGGCCGCCCACTCAGCCTCTTTGCAGCCGCCCATTCTGTTCATGGCATGGCTGGGGGGCAGAGACTTGAGATCAGCTGACTGATGAGGAATGTGAAGTGGGAGGGGCTGGAGGAGACCCTATCTCCTGATTTAGGCATAGGTGTCACTGCTACGAGACACCACAAAGTCAGAGACACAGTGAAGCTGGAGACACAGTGAGTAACACTACCTGTGATTAGAGTTGCCATTAAAAGTCCCTACTACAGTTCTCAGATTAGCAGATGACCTTGATCAAGTGCACCTAGGCTGGCTAATCAGAACTCCCACCAGCACTGCCACTTATCCCATTCCCCACCAACATTGCCACTCATCCCACCCCCCTCCCCCCCCCCCACCAAGGAGTAAGAGAAGGAATAAAAATGCAGACTACATGGAAGGGAGAGGAAAAGAGGGGGAGGAACAAAGAAAAAAGGGAGTGAAAGAATAAGAGAGAGAACAAGAAAGACGGCTAGAGACAGGGGTGGGTGGGGGAAAAAACAATAAATGAGGATAGAGAGAGATAAAAGGGATAGAAAGGAGAACAAAGAGAAAGAGCGGTACATCCTAAAATGTACCATAAGGGGTTTTATTACTCTACGAGTGGAAGGGACTCAGGGAGCACTAAATGCCCGTGGGTTAGGGGCGCAAATTACTTGTCTTGCCTTGGGTGCAGACAACCCGCGCTATGAAAATTATTTTACTGTTAAGCCTCGTACACACGATTGGATATCCTATGGATTCTAATCTGATGGTTTTGTCCATCGGAAAGCCGATGAAGCTGACTTCCATCAGTCTTGCCCACACACCATCAGTCAAAAAACCGACCGTTCCAAACGCGGTGATGTAAAACACTCCGATGAGCCGAGAAAAATTAATTTTAATGCTTCTGAGCATGCGTCGACTTGATTCTGAGCATGCGTGGGTTTTTTATCCGATGGACTTGCCCATAGACGATCGGAATTTGCTATCGGTGTTTGATCCATCGGAAAAATGTAAAACATGTTCTATTTTTTAAAACCGATGGAAAAAAGACCGATGGGTCCCATACACGATCGGTTTGTCCGATGAAAAAAGTCCATCGGACTGTTTTCATCGGTAAAACCGATTGTGTGTACAGGGCTTTAGGGGTCCCCACCACCAAATTTTATCAAGGGGTCACGGCACTAGAAAGGTTGAGAACCACTGTTATAGAGTCTACAAGCTGTGGTGCGGATCATAAACTATTGATCACACCTAATGTACTGGTGGCCTATCTCATTTCTTACGACCCGAACAAGCCAGGAAAGTACAAAAAACCCCAAATTACCCCTTTTTTGAAAGTAGACATTCCAAGGTATTTAGTAAGATGCATGGTGAGGTTTTTGATGTTGTAATTTTTTCCCACAATTCTTTGCAAAATTAAGATTTTTTTTTATTTTATTTTTTTTCCACAAAATTGTCATTGTAATAGGTTATTTCTCTGGCATGTGTATACCACAAATGACGCCCCAAAATACATTCTGCTACTCCTCCTGAGTTTGGCGATACCACATGTGTGGGACTTTTTCACAGCCTGGCCACATACAGAGGCCCAACATGCAGGGAGCACCATCAGGTATTCTAGGAGCATAAATTACACATCTAACTAGTTGACTACCTATTACACTTTTGAAGGCCCATTTTGGAAAGCTAACACCCCAACGTATAATCTATGAGGCATAATGAGTCTTTTGAATGGTTCATTTTTTTCCTGAAGTTTTTGGAAAATGCGGGAAAAAATGAAAACGCAATTTTTTTACGCAAAGTTGTCCATTTATAAGATATTGCCAACACATAGCATGTACATAGCAAAAATGACACCCCAAAATACATTCTGCTACTCCTCCTGAGTATGGCAATACCAAATGTGTGAGACTTTTATACAGCCTGCCCACATACAGAGGCCCAATATTGAAATGGCACCTTCAGGCATTCTAGGAGCATAAATTACACATGTAATTTCTCAACCACCTATTACACTTTTGAAGGCCCTGGAGCACCAGGACAATGGAAACTCCCACAATGTGACCCCATTTTGGAAAGCTAACGCCCCAACGTATAATCTATGAGGCATAATGAGTCTTTTGAACGGTTCATTTTTTTCCTGAGGTTTTTGGAAAATGCGGGAAAAAAATGAAAACGCAATTTTTTTACGCAAAGTTGTCCATTTATAAGATATTGCCAAAACATAGCATGTACATAGCAAAAATGACACCCCAAAATACATTCTTCTACTCCTCCTGAGTATGGCAATACCAAATGTGTGAGACTTTTATACAGCCTGCCCACATACAGAGGCCCAATATTGAAATGGCACCTTCAGGCATTCTAGGAGCATAAATTACACCTCTCATTTCTCAACAACCTATTACACTTTTGAAGGCCCTTGAGCACCAGGACAATGGAAATGCCCACAAAGTGACTCCTGAGTATGGTGATACTTTTATACAACCTTGCCACATACAGAGGCCCAACATGCAAGGTACACCATCAGGTGTTCTAGGGACACATAGCATGAACATACCAAGAATTACACCCCAAAATACATTCTGCTGAGCAAAGGGTAAACAAAAGATTACCTGTGGTTTTAGTAGTGCAGTTTTCCACAGGAGGATAGCACTGGTCCAGGCAGTAGGCAGGGACTTGATCAGCAAAAGCGAATGCAATTGTCCAGGCAACAGGCAGGAATACTGTCCATACTGTCCATAGTCAGTACAGGCAGCAGGCAGGGATACTGTCCATATACAGTCCAGGGTCAGTGCAGGCAGAGATTGTCAACAGTGCCAAAATATTGGTCCTGGTAGTAGGCAGGTCCATTGGTGTGGTCAGTTCATGCGACAGGCAGAGGCATGATGGCATAGGTCCTACAGGCAGTTGGCAGAAGTAGGGCCTCGTTCAGGACTGAATGGGGACAGGGGTAGAGGCTTCTCCCACCCAAATATCTTTGAAGCCTCTGAGTCTCCAGACCCTAATCTGAGAATGAGAAAAACAAAAACAATTGTTTTCTTCATCCAGAAAAACAATTCTGGAGCCCCTCACATATGTGAGACCCCTGTGTTATGAATCCCACTAGTCCACTGGCAGGGTACAAGATCAGTCCAAGAGGCAGACAAAAAGCATGGTCAAACAGTCCAGGGTCAGTTCCAGATCAGGCAGAGGTATGTACAGAATCGGTAGGCAGAAGCGTGGTCAAATAACAGTCCAGGGTCAGTTCCAGATCAGGCAGAGATATAAACAGAATCGGTAGGCAGAAGCGTGGTCGAATAACAGTCCAGGGTCAGTTCCAGATCAGGCAGATGTATAAACAGAATCGTTAGGCAGAAGCGTGGTCGAATAACAAGCCAGGGTCAGTTACAGAGAAAGCAGAGGCATAAGGGGTGTGAAGATAAATGGCAGGAAGTGAACTAATAATTTATTTTGGTATGGTAACGGCGGAAGCAGTGGCCTATGCAGAGGCCTGGTTCTGAAGGACATTGGGCACAATAATAAATGGTGTCTCTTCTCTCTCCTCTTTTGGTGCACACCCGGCATTTTTTCTGGCGTTTTTGGCCTGTTGGTCTGGGAGGGATTTTATCTGGGAAGTGGCGCTCGGAGAGTCGGCTAATGACATCGGATCTAATGTTTACTGGTGGGCTGTTCGGGTAGAAAAGGGCAGTGGTGATTTCCTCCTGAAAAAAAGGAAGAATTTGGGTCTTATAGTGGATTTCTGATAGATGACATAGGAGTTGTACATGGCCAAATTAAACAAATAAATGGAAACTTTCTTATACCACTGGTATGTTCTTCTTGTGGAAAGGTAGGGTTCGAGCATCTGGTTGTTGAAGTCGACACCCCCCATGAACTTATTGTACTCGTAGATGCATTTGGGTTTTTGGATCCGGCCATTCCTCCTGGTGATCTCAACAAATTAATTGTTGTGGATGGAAGAAAGCACGTAGACGTCCCTTCTGTCCCTCCACTTCACAGCCAAAATTTCCTCATTACGTAAACTCGCCGTCTCCCTTCTTCTCAATTTTTTGGTGACCAGGCTTTGAGGAAAGCCCTTCCGGGTTTGTCCGTACGGTGCCGCATGCTGGAGTCTATATTCTGTGTAGGTTTCGGAACAGGGCCAAACTTGTATAAAAATTGTCCACATACAAGTGGTATCCTTTCTCCAGGAGTGGGTTTATGAGTTCCCAAACTACTTTCCCACTGGTTCCAATGTAGTTTGGGCAATTAGGGGGGTGCAGTTGGGTGTCCTTCCCTTCATATACAATAAAGGCATACACATACCCAGTGGCTCGGTCGCACAATTTATAGAGCTTCACCCCATAGCGGGCCCTTTTGCTGGGTATAAATTGTTTCATGCCCAGCCTGCCAATTTTTTTTATAAGGGACTCATCCACGCATATATGTTGGTCTGGGGTAAACAACTGGGGGAAGGTTTCAGAAAAATAATTTAGTAGCGGCCGAATTTTATAAAGCTTATCAAAATTTGGGTCATTTCGGGGAGGGCACTGGGTATTGTCACTGTAGTGTAGGAATCTCATAATCATGAGATATCTGGTCCTGGGCATTACTGAGGAAAAGATGGGCATGTGGTAGAATGGGACGGGTTGACCAATAGGAACGCATCTGATTTTTTCCATTTAGTCCCATGCAGAATGTGAGGCCCAAAAAAATTCTAAACTCCTCCACTGTAAGGGCTCTCCACACGTAGGGACGGGCATAAGAGGACGTTGGGTTGCTGGTTATGAACTGTTGGACATATAAGTTGCACTAGGCCACAATTGTTGCCAGCATGTCCTCAGTAAAAATTTAATGAAAAAAATCAATCGGGGAAAAAGTTTTCTGTATCCACCTGGACTCCTGGCTGGGCAGTGAAAGGGGGAATGTTGGCTTCTCCTGAATTAGGAGGAAGAGACAAGGGGTTCTGAAGGGAATAGGGAAGGCTGGCATGGGACCTAACCCTTTGGGACTGAGGTGACACCCCACTGGTATGTGGCCTTGCTTCCCGAGGTACTGCGGTGCTGGTGGATGGCACTGCGGTGCTGGTGGATGGCACTGCCTCCTCAGCAGAATGCCTTCATCTGGCGGGCGGGCCCTCCTCCTCTTCTTCTTCCTCCTCCTCCTCCTCCTCCGTCTCCTCCGTCATTGATCCACTGCTTAGGACAGGCTCGTAGTCCACGTCAGACTCATCTGAATATGCGGAGGAATCCGAATCAGAGAGCTCCCCGTTGCTCCCGTTGGCCTCAAGAATTTTGTACGCCTCCTCGGCTGAAAATACTCTTTTAGCCATTGTTGGCGATGACAGAAGGAACTGACACGTGACACTGACAGATGGCACTAATATGTGACACTGATACGTGGCACTAGAGACGTGGCACTGACAGGTGGCACTGATGAGATAGCACTGACAGGTTGCACTGATGAGATGGCACTGACAGGTTGCACTGATGGCAGATGGCACTGACAGGTGGCACTGATGGCAGATGGCACTGGCAGGTGGCACTGGCAGATGGGACTGGTGGCAGATGGCACTGGCAGGTGGCACTGATGGCAGATGGCACTGACAGGTGGCACTGATGGCAGATGGCACTGGCAGGTGGCACTGGCAGATGGGACTGGTGGCAGATGGGACTGGTGGCAGAGGGGACTGGTGGCAGATGGCACTGGCAGGTGGCACTGGCAGATGCCACTGGCAGATGGCACTGGCGGCAGATGGCACTGGCAGGTGGCACTGGCAGCAGATGGCACTGGCAGATGGCACTGGCGGCAGATGGCACTGGCAGCAGATGGCACTGGCAGGGACTGTGGGCACTGTTTTTTACTGTGTGTGATGTGTTTTTTTAACTCACTTTTTTACAAAGAGCAAGCACAGATCTCTCTTCCTCCTCACACGCGGTCTCTGTGTGAGGAGAGAAAGCTGGCAATGAGAGATGATCTCATATGTTTACATTTGAGATCATCTCTCATTGGACAGTGAGATCGAGTGCTGAAAGGCCTCTGTGATTGGTCATTCAGCACGATCTGTGATTGGCTGTGTCCAAGGGACACGGCCAACACAGATTTTCCCCGATGCGCGCTCGCGGGGGCGCGCGGGGGGGGGGAGGAAACAGGAGGACGTCCATGGACGTCCTGTCAGCACTTCGGCGCCGCAATGCAGACGTCTTTTTAGCATTGCCCGGGCGCGAAGTGGTTAAAACAAAGTAACATTACAGTATAACAGTAAGACCTTACCATACCATACCTACAAATTAAATACCAAAAAAAAACAGTAAAAAATAAAACATTTTTTAACGCAACCTGTGCCTAAAATATATATATGCTGAAGAATGGGGGCATCCTCCCGCAAAAGTTATGCCGCGTACACACAGTCGGACTTTTCCACGGGCAAGCCTTCGTCGGAATTTCGACCGTATGTACGCCGCATTAGGAGCAAATCACTCCTCTGCCCCTGCTGCCCCCATTCGGCATATATGGTCTTTTTTTTAACTGTGGTGGTGAAATCACCTCCTACAGCACTGGAGTCACGGCTTTATATATCGTGGGAGCAAACACTGTTGCTGTCAAGATGAATTATTCATCGCTGCAGCTGAATGGCGTACCTGAAAACAAAAAAATGGTTAACAATAAAACACAGTAAACAGTAAAGTATAAAAAAATTACATACCTGAAAAGCAAGCATGATAAAACATAATAACAATAAAACATTGCAGAATAGAATACAGTAAAAAAAGAGCATAACAATAGAGAGAGAATAGAGAGAGAGAGAACAATAAAACAACAACTATTTTTAATTTTTTTATTTTATATTTTGTTTTTGTTTTTTTTTGTTTCGTTTTTTTTAACACTTTTTTTTGTAACTGTAACTGTTCAACTGTTCGGTTCCAGGTTTGGGTCTCTCAAAATGTTTTTTTTTACACTTTTTTTTTACTCAACTGTAACGGTTTGGGTCTCTCAAAATGTGATGACATCTTGGGAGACCCTGTGTAAGTGTGTCCTACTCTGTGAAATGCTGTACCCTACGCTAATACTGCACTAGTGTGTGGTAGCGTTCAAACATTCACCAATGCAAAGACCAGGATTGTCAGGACAGCGTGGACAATAATAACGGGTGTCGCGCCTATATCCGCGCTTTCTACAGACACAACATTTTCTTTGGGGGGCGCGTTGGGTAGGGGTATTCTGGAGGACATACGGAAAATGCCTCTCATGCAGCCGGCTTACGGCATTTGGTTGGGGATGGTGAGGTGCAGCACCACCTGAATACAGGAGGGCTAGGACAATATCTCCCTGGAATTTACGGAAAGATCCAGTCCATCCTGAAGCTCTGTATAGCACAAAAGCATTTAGCAAAGCCAATTGAAATAAATATACAGACACTTTTTTGTACCAGCGTCTGGCCTTACGGGCAAATAGATACGGCGCCAACAACTGGTCGTTGAGGTCCACCCCTCCCAAATTTTGGTTATATTCGTGGACACAGAGGGGTTTCTCCACAACGCCACTGGCACGCTTGCTGGGAAGGTACTGTTTGAAAGACAAGCGGACAGAAAATGTAATGAGGGACTCGTCAACACAGACAACTTAATGGGGAGTATACAAGGCTGCAAAACGTTCGTTAAAGTGGTTTATGAGGGGCCGAATTTTGTAGAGCCGTTCGAATTCAGGGTCTCCACGAGGACGACAAAGTTCATTGTCTTTGAAGTGCATGAACCGCAAGATCTGCTCGTATCATGCCCTGGTCATGGAGGCAGAGAACACGGACACATGGTAAGCTGGGTTAATGAACTAATATAGCCGCAGCTCACTCAATTTAACTATGCCCATGTCGAGGGAAAGGCCCAGAAAGGTCTTAAATTCGGAAACCGTAATTGGTTTCCATTCTCTGGCAAGGGCGGACTGGGGATTAGTGGCGATGTATTGACCAGCATACAAATTAGTTTGGTCCACAATAGATCTATAGAGATCTTCCGTGAAAAACAGTGAAAAAAAATCAAGTGCCGTAGAATCAACTGTTTCCACCTGAATTCCGGGTTGGCCAGTGAATGGGGGAAGTACGAGTGCTGCAGAAGTGGTGGGGACCCAATCAGGATGTACGACCAGGGTGTACTAGGCCGCTGGTGTTTGCCAGTTCACCAGAAGGATGAGCTGCACTAGTACTTCTCTGCTCCATACGAGAACCCTGCGTTTCTTGCACCTCAACAACAGAAGAAAAAGAACGGGGTCGGGTACGCCTGACTTCGGCAGGGACCTCACCTTCGTCATCAGTGCTATCTGTCATGTCGTCTACAGGATCGTATTCTGAGCCTAAATCTGACAGATGAGTGACCTCCTCTTCACTATCTGTCATTCTCAGAAACGTGTAGGCCTCTTCACTAGTGTACCTTTGATTTGCCATTTTGGGCTCTAAATTTACTGGTACACTAGTAAGATTCACAGGTAAAAAAGCACCTGACTGTCAGCAACTGTATCAAACGCTACCAAAAAAAACTGTTAGCGATCTCAGGGATCAGGCCTGACTCTGCGAACGCTGCAGTTATGTGTTTAGTGTTTTGTAAGTGACAGTGATCGATCGATACTGCACTTGGGTGGGCTGGGCAGAGGGGAAAAACGCAGGTGCTAGCAGGTGTCTGGGCTGATCCCGCTAACAATGCGTTTTTGGGAAACCTAAACTGCTGGGGATGCTAGGTATAGGTCTGATCAGATCAGATATTGATCTGTTCAGATACTCTACCACTAAGGGAGGTGTATGCTGCGTGCGTGTTAGCGCTACTGGCACTAACCTGACACTGCCTGGGGCGACGCGGACCCTATCTGACGCTAAACCTAATTGATATCACCCGTCGGACGATCAGGGGGTTAAACCTTTATTGGGTAATAAACGGCGGGTGCCCTGACACTATATAAAAACCTTGCGGCAAACCTAAATAGCCAACTGGCTAACTAGCGTCGCCAGTGACACTTTTACGGTGTTCATTAATTAGGGGGCAGTCAGGGGGTTAAAACCTTTATTAGGTTGTATATGGGGGTACCCGACGCTATAAAAACCTGGCGGTGAACCTAAATAACTAACTGGCTACCTCACCAGCGACACTAATATGGCGATCAGAAAAAAGATCGCTTAGTGACACTGGTGACAGGGGGTGAAAGGGTTACCTGGGGGGTGATCAAGGGGTTAAACCTTTATTAAGGGGGACTAGGGGGGTACCCTGGACCTAAAGGGGTCTAACACTAATATCCCAACACTTTTTACAGTCACAAATGTCACTGCATGCAGTGATCAGTAAAAAAATTGCCACTGCAATCAGTGACACTGTGACTGGGGGTGCAGGGGGTGATCTGGGGGGCGATCTGGGGGTGATCAGGGGGTGAAAAGTGTGCCTACGTGTACTGGTGTCAGTGTAGTGTTGGTGCACTTACTTGATGTCTTCTCTCCTCGGCGCTCCGTACGAAAAGACCGCCGCGAGGAGAGATGACATCACTTCCTCCTGCCTGTGTTTACATTTCACAGGCATAGGAAGCTTCTCATTCGCCAGGAGTGATCGTGAGGGGGTGGCCAGGAATCAATGGCTGCCCCCTCAACACATATCGCTCCTGAAGCGATACCGACTGCCGCGGGCACCGGGGAGGGCTCGATCGAGCCCTCCACCCTCTGGGAGGCAGGGACGTACCTGTACGCCAATATGCCTGCCCATGCCATTCTGTCGACGTACATTGTCGTGCGGTGGTCGGCAACTGGTTAACAAGCAGAACGGGAATGACCACCAAACTTTTGTATCCTAACATTCTCTGACTCGTACTCTTCCACTTGTATATTCATTTTAGTAAAATGTTTCATTTGCTAAACAGTCCTTCCTAGTGAATGCAGTTTTATGCCAAATGTCGATTTAAAGTAGGAAACTCTGTTAAGTGTATGTGTTAAAAAAAAAACATATATGTCCAAGTCTGTATCAGCTAATACTGTAAATACTGTTAGGTCCTAGCTTTGGTGTTCACTAAAATATTAAGAGGGGGGCAGGTGCATTTTTGGAGTCCATTACTTATTACATTTCTTTAGTATTAGTTTCCTTTGAACATATACATGTAGGCTGATTCTTCTGATCAAACAACACATGAATGCACCATGACTATTTACTTTCTCCAATAAAAATGTTGTCAGATATATCTGCATCTCTGTCACTGAATGATCTGTGGACCTGTTTCTCTATTTTTATAGTTTGTTTCTAATATTAGACTAAGGAATTTTGCAGCTGGTTGAAGAATTCAAACAGCGCAGTATCACTATGGTGATTACTTAGAACCAATCTAAAGGTCTGATCTTTTCCTTCTCTTTTCTATAATGATATAAAACTGTCAGTTGCTGTACAGTTCATTTTTTTCTCTAATAAAGTCTATAAACATGATCAGCCTCATGCATCAAAGTGCTGGTTCTTTGACCTGGGCTTTCACACCAGGCTGTTGTCTTCTGACACTTCATTTCTGTAAGAATCAGTGCTGGACAAGGCAACATAGATGTGTGCCTAGAGCCCATAAACTTCTGAGGGGTTTGTAAGTAGAAGTGAGCAGGAGGATTTACAGCTGCATGAACCACATTTTCTAAACATAGAAAACAATTATAATGTATCAGCAGGCTTTTCAATGTTCAGTAGAAGGGTTTGGGGCAGCTATAAAGCAACCCAATCACTTCCACCTGTGGAGATAGTTGCATCCCTACATCATTTACAAAGCTATTTTTGAGCCTTGGAGCCCTGTAGGCCTGTTCATGATTGAGATTGATGTGTACAAAAATTGAACAAAAATGGTCCAGCTGTGAAATTAGTAAAGAGTTAGATCCTTTCCACCCTTAATGGGCATTTTCCAAAAAAAAAGAAAAATGAAGTCTGGCATCCCCAGCACATACTACTCTTTTACTGTCCAAATACTGCTTCCTGTCACCACTATACATGTAGGTTATGTGTAGCCTGTCAGAAGAACTCCCTTAAAGTCCCCCCCCCCCCCTCCCTTAGAGATGTGCCCCACCATGGCCTCTCTGGCTCGTATGTTCAGTGAATTCTCTCAACCATCTTAAGTATCTGATCTGCGCCACTGCTGCTACAGAGGGAGCACGCTGTTTAAACAAGCCAGATTAGGCCATAGTGGCCAGAGTTCTAATATTCAGCTAATGGCAGGATGGAAGAGAGCAGTTTTTTTTACATGTATAGCGATACCCTCAGTTAAGAGGGTTGCTTGTTTGTTTTGGGCCTTGTAGTGCACCGCTGTAAACCCCTGGCAATCGGCTCTAACCTCTCGTGGCACAGTTAGGAAAGGGGGTGGTATAATAGTACTCTATCTCTACCGTTATATGGCACAACCCCTTTATAACACAGCACAGTAATTGACACTGACAACCAATATACTTAACTATAACTTCTTTACTATTGGTAAAAGTAAAAAGGGTAAGCAGTATACTGTGTCTCATGCAGATCCCTGCAATATAAGTACCACTGATGAAGTCCCGCCCCCTGGACGTAACGCGTGCGGAACGACGTGATCCTGCGTGACGTTACCCGCGTCCCATGCTGACATCCGTTGGATATACTTTGACATGCTGCACATCCTCCGCACTGAGGCATAGTGCTAATTTTGTAAGTTTATTTCTTGTTTTTATGATCATTAAATCCTTTTACATGGAGAGCACTAGATTTCTTTGCTTTTCATTTTATATCTGGCCTCCTGGATCTGATTGTCTGGATTACTGGCTGTGAGACTGATCAGCGCTCTAATTACACCTTGTCTACCTGATGTGGATTCAGTATAGCCTGGATGTCTTGTTTTTCTCCCGGAGGGGGAACTGCTTAAGTGACCTGACTGACTAGTTCAGGGGTCCACTCGCTGAGGTGAGCTGCTAACCATTACTAGTGGTGGAGGTCATCACACAAGTCACTATAAAGAATCTAGAAGTCACCTACTGAACACATATTGGTGTTTTTTAGTTTATTGCTCCTCAAAGAGACTCTTGGACTATCCTTTGTAGTCGTTAATCATATGTGTGTTTTTTATGTTTGCACTGCACTGCCTTTTTATATTTTCTGATGGGGATTTGATATTTTGAACCTCAGTGTTTCAGCTGCTGTATGTTTAGGGTTATTTGCGCTGGTTGATTTTACTTTATAATATAAGTATACACATAAAAAGGGATAACATTCAGTAATGAAATGACAGTGTAATAACCCCCACTGTAGCTATCCTCCCTCGTGAGCAAAAATGACACCCAGCAATGTCCTATACTACCCAGTCAGGCCTGACTATAATTTGGGGTATAGTTTGTTGAAGAATCTTCGCTAGCAAAACACGGTGGTGCACATAAAGAACAAACTGTAATCCAAAGGGGTAGCGATGATCGCTAACTTGGTAAAGCTGGAGAGACTAGTAAACTCAGTTCAGCAGACAGTCTCTCCAGAATATAACTGCAATCACTGATGGGCCTAAGAAAGTTAATAGGCAACAAAGTTAGTCAGATGAAATTCTGAGCTGGCGCTCTCTCACCCGACCGGACCGACTCCTGTCCGGTACCTCCGCTACTGTGAGTCACTTCACAATGCCCGCGATGCCCGGGTCTTCGGTCCTCCAGGGGATGGTGGCACCTCAGGTGGAGCGGAAGCTCCGCAGGCTCCTCGATGGAGCGGAAGGCTCTCTGGAACAAAATGCAAGGCCCAGGCTTCAGGCCTTGCATGCACAGCAGGTCAGTGCAGGGATCCTCTTGCAGGGAGGGCGGCGTCCGAAGAGAAAGAGAGAGGCTCCTCCTCTCCCTTTTTAAGTCCACCCCAGCAGTCCTTGCACGGGGAAATGCACCCTGGGTGCCGCAAAGCGTGCTGGGAACTGTAGTTTGTGGGTAGGAAACGATACTCCGCTACACACTCCCCCCCACTTGAAATCTTTGGTCCCCAAAGACAGTATCAACAGTAAGAAGACACAAGTTCAGTTAGGGCTGCAAAAGAGGTTGGCAGGGGAAACTCCCACCAAAACTGGGTAGAGAGCTTGTCCTGCCCACAGGTCACTTCAATGGGGTTGACCTGCCTAACTGTGCCGGAAAGTGAGCTGGGGTTGCCCTCCACCAAATGCACAGTGGAGGGACCAGGTGTTGGTATTGTCCTTCTAGCAGTGGTTACTGTATCCTCAGAACTTTCCGCCATTTGGGCATAGGTCAACTTCCGAGGAGGATGAATGGTTCTCTTGGCTCTCTGTTCTCTTGGGTTGACTGTCTCATCCACCACAGGCTCTTCTTCTGGAGTCGGTGTATTGGGTTCCAATACTTCCGGAGCATCCAGATCAGATGCAGGAAGGTGCAGAGAGTCCTCTTAATGATCAGCAGTAGGTGACCATATGGCATCTTCCCACCTCTCAGACAGAGGGCTGGACGGAACAAACTCAGTGGCTTCCACATTCAATGTACTATCCACGGTACCTTCGGAGGGTGGAAGATCTATAGACATGGGCTCAGGGGACTGAGAGGGCCACAACCATCCAAGCTCTTCTTCTTCGCTTTGATCAGAGACATCCATTCCTCCAGACTGAGATACCTGAGACCGAGTGTTGGGCCTAGGTGTATCCAAGTTTGCGGATGGTCCCGGGGAATCTTCTACAGGAGGTATCCGAACCGCTTCTGAAAGTGGAAGTAAGTGGTTTCTGTGCCATGTCTTCAGCGGCCCTATCTTCCCTTCTGGCTTTAGCTGATACACAGGCAAGTCTGGTAATTTTTTACAGATCACATATGGTTCAGGTCTCCATCTGTCTGCTAGTTTATGCTTCCCTGGAACTCCCAAGTTTCGCAACAGCACTCTGTCTCCTGGTTGCAAGTCCTGAATTCAAACTTTGAGGTCAAAGTTCCTCTTGTTCCGGGCTCCTCTCTGCTCAGATGCCACTTGGGCCTGCTCAAAAGCTAGCTTCAAACTCTTACTCAGTCTATCCACATATCCCTTATGTGAGGTGGCCGAAGTGTGATCCATTGATATGCCAAAGGCCAGATCCACAGGCAGTCTTGCTTCCCTGCCAAACATTAGTCTGTATGGAGAGTATCCGGTGGCATCACTAGTTGTACTGTTGTAAGCATGCACTATTGCTGCTATGTGCTTGCTCCAATGCTGCTTCTGTTCGCTGCTCAGAGTTCCCAACCTATTTAACAGAGTCCTGTTGAATCTCTCTGGCTGAGCATCGCCCTGAGGGTGATAAGGGGTGGTACGGGTTTTCTTGATACCCAAAGAGTCCAGCAATTTCTTGATTAACCGACTCTCAAAGTCTCTCCCTTGGTCTGAGTGCAGGCGCTGTGGCAGCCCGTAATGCACAAAGTATTTCTCCACTAAGATTTTTGCTACAGTGGAGGCCTTCTGGTCTTTGGCTGGAAAGGCCTGAGCATAACGGGTGAAATGGTCAGTTATTACCAGAACATTTCCTTGTCTACTTAAGTCAGGTTCTAGACAGAGAAAGTCAATGCACACCAAGTCCAAGGGTCCCTGACTCTGCAGATGGCCAATTGGAGCAGATTGACTTGGCAATGTCTTTCTTTGGATACAGCGAGCACAGGAGTGACAGTACTCCTCCACTTCATACAAGCCCAATAGAACCTATTCCTCACAAGCTGAAATGTTTGTTCGGCCCCCAAGTGGCCATGATTATCATGTAAGGCAGCCAAAACAGTTCTTCTGTATTTCTCCGGCAGAAACAGCTGCCACTTCTCTTCTAGGTCATCAGAGGGGCCCCTTCGGTAGACCACCATTTGATGTACCTGTAGCTTGTCCCATTCTTTGTGAACCAATCGGGCCACCTTTGAGGGGTCCTTCAGAAGTCTGCCTGGATCCTGGTCTTCCAATGCCTTCAATGCTAATCTTCCCCAGGGATCTTCCAACTGGTCTCTCCTTAGGTCCTTCTTGGACAGCTTTGGCAGGTCATCCTCTCCAACCTGGGTCACATTGCAGTAACACTTGGGCACCCTCACCACTGAAACACAGATCTCTTCAGCCCTTGACCCACCACTAGCTTGAAGTTGGGCTCCTTGACATAAGGCCCGTACCCCATCCGGGGTTACCTGGGTCCAATCTTCTGGATGGTGGGTGGGTGCATGAGCTCTTCTGGACAATGCATCTGCATCACGGTTTCCGGCGCCGGGCCTATACTTTAGGCTGAAGTTGAATCCGGCCAGGGCTGCTAACCAACGGTGACCAGTGGCATCCAGCTTGGCCATGGTGAAGAGATAGGTGAGTTGATTATTGTCAGTATTTACTGTGAAGTCAGCTCCATACAAGTAATCTCTGAGTTTATCCACAACTGCCCACTTTAGGGCCAGAAACTCCAACTTGTGGGTGGGGTAGTTCTTTTCTGCTGGTGCCAGACTTCTACTAATGTAGGCAACTGGGCGCAACTGTCCTTCATATTCTTGATATAGCACCCCTCCTAGACCATCATGGCTGGCATCTACATGCAGTTCATATGGCTTTTTAGGATCAGCATAGGCCAGGACTGGTGCAGTGGTAAGACTCTTCTTCAACATTTGGAAGGCTTCTTCGCACTCCCCTGTCCACTGGTCTTCCACAGACTCTCCAGGCTTCCTGGGGCCAGTATCATCTTCCTCCTCTTCCGTCTTCAGTAGCTCATTCAGGGGTTTGGCAATTTTTGCAAACCCTTCCACAAATCTATGGTAGTAGGAGCAGAAGCCTAGGAAGGATCTGAGCTCAGTCACTGTAGTTGGTCTGGGCCAGGAGGTGACTGCATCCAGTTTATCAGGATCTGTAGACACTCCTTCTGCAGATACTATGTGTCCCAGATAGTGGACCGAGGACTGGTAGAACTGGCATTTTTCCCTGGAGAGTTTTAGTCCCTCTTCACTGAGTCTCTTCAGGACTTTCTCCAATCTTTCTTCATGCTCCTTCAGAGTCTTCCCGAAGACAATAATGTCGTCTAGGTACACCAGGACTTCGATCAGATTCATGTCCCCAATGGTCTTCTCCATCAACCTCTGGAAAGTAGTGGGGGCTCCCGACAGGCCTTGAGGCATCCTATTAAATTCATAGAACCCCACTGGGGTGATAAAGGCCGTCTTCTCTCTATCTGCATTGGGATTTGATAATACCCACTCTTCAGGTCCATGACACTGAACCACTTGGCCCCAGACAGACTCTGCAAAGCATCTTCTATCCTGGGGGTAGTGTACTGGTCGGGTATGGTCCTCCTGTTGAGAGTCCTGTAGTCTATGCAGAGTCTCAGCGACCCATTTTTCTTCCTTACCACCACGATGGGCGAGGCATATGGACTTCTGAACTCTCGGATGACCCCTGTCAACTGCTCACGCAAATCTTCCAAGTCAGCCAGTGGAACTCGTCGGACCCTCTCCCGAAAGGGTTTGTCTTCTTGAAGACGGATTTTATGGGTGGCACTCCTCGCACACCCCACATCAAACTCATCTTCTGAGAATATTCTTCTCCATCTAGTCAGCTGAGCCTTGGCTCTCTCCTTCCATTTCAGTGGCAAGGTGGTATCTTCAAGACAGAGTTCCTATAGGGTGGCTTCTCCTCCCTCCGTCTTCAATTCAGTCATGGTCACCGGGGTAGCAGGATTCACCCTGCCCAGCAGTACCCGGGCGGGAATCTTCACAGTAGAATTAGTGACATTTCTGATGCTCACTGGAATCTGGCCTTTCACTTTCTTCAATGCCCTCAACGGGACCACTTCAGGGATTACTTCCAATCCTGGGTGCCTGTTGAAGGGGTCTGGCTCCACAGCCACAAAGGGACCCAGCTGCTCCCAGGAGAGTTTTACCGTAGCCTGAAGACAGGTCACCTCACCAGGCTGCAGTATCTTCTCTCTTCTAGACAGTCTCCAGACTCTTCCCACCCCCTCTTCCGGGGGCCTTTTGCTCCAGGATCAACTTCTGGTAGACCTGTTGCAGCATGGGGTGAATTTTCTGTTTGGGAGAACTCCGCTCTTGCACTAACGGGGTCAGCAGTCTCCGGACCAAGTCAGTGTTGGTCCCTATCAACATGGACATCGTGTTGGCTCCTGGTGGGCGAGAGCAAACTACCGCCAGGGTGTCAAAAACTTCGGCCTTCCCGGTCACAGAGGGATCAAAGGCCAGTCTGATTGAGACATAACCATCGTAGGGAAAGCCACGAGGTCCATTCCCCAGGCACCTTCAGCCTGGGGGCTGCTGCGGTTCGTCTGTGCCCAGGCGCCCTTGGCCTGGGCGCGTGGAGTCGAGTTCCATCCCAGGCACCTTCAGCCTGGGGTGAGGTACTTTACAAGGAGGCCTGGGGCCCAGTACCTTTGACTGGGTCCCGCAAGGGAGAAGCATTCCTAAGGTGCCCCCGGTATTGGGTGCCTGAATCCAGGGCGTAAGGGACCGGAGACGTGACCCTCCCGTAGAGCCGGTGCAGCATTTGGCTGGTGCCGGTGTGGGCCTCTGGTGACCGTCCGGATGGATGTCTTCCTCTGACAGGGGTCGTTTGTCCTAACAGAGGTATTTTATGTTCTTATGGTCTGTGGCAGAGATCCATCTTCACCCAGGTCAGTGGCAGGGACCAAATTCACAGTCGGTGGCAGCGACTGTGCGCCAAGCCTGTTTGCACTAAACGAAACAGGAGAGACTTTATTAATTGAGTGTGCCTGGACCTACTCTTTCCCACACCCTGTCTGTTCTTTTAAAGTTCAACCAGCCTACCTATTGATCAAAGCAAATAAAACAGTGTTGGACTTTTTATGGTGTGGAACTCGTGTTACTGGAAGCTAAGTGTCCCTGTCTGTGACAGTGACAATCATCCTCCACAGGAGAAGCTGAGGCTCCGGCCTAAAACGCAGACCCGAAGGTAAACGGTTTAGCTCATATCTCTGCATACTACATCAGAGAGCCGAGCTGGTGGTGTACATCTTTCCCCCTTCTCCCAGATACCCCTAGACGAGTCATACAGCCATAAAGAGAGGGGAGAAGGTGGGTGAGGGCGCTACACATGTATGGAGGGGGCAAGAACAACTATTTGAATACCAGAGGAGTTATATTTAATGTTCTGGTAAATGCATGGGGACTTTTTGGGGAAAAAAGGAGAACTAGCCCTTTAAAAGTGGGAGGGTTCACCAGGCTACAGCTCTTTTTTTGTGCAGTGGCTGCCCTCCATCTGCAAAACCTCAGAGTTTGACCAGCAGAGCAGCTACCTCACTTTAACAGGCTGAAGCAGTGAAAGTAATGGAGAGCAATGTGATGACCCAACAATCAGCACACAACCGTCCCACTTCAGTCGGTCAGAGTGCACTAGTGATAAGCAGAAGAGCTTGCAGTCTGTTTGCGTATAGAGAAGGCATTCAGAATATGGAAACGTTTACACTCTTTTAGCAAATATAGGGATTATACAGAAATTGAAAAGGCTTAAAGACAGTTAAGATGTAATAGAGTAACACAGAAGGTGAAATATTTTACTGATTGTTAGAGAACATAATAAAATCATTTGAAAGCATTTGTGTGCTAATTTTCTAATATTACTGGAATATGTGAACAAGGCACACATATGGAAGGCTGGTTGGGGTCGGAAGGCTATGGGTTGCTTTTGTAGCCTTTCTCTTAGTGAGTGTACTACAGTTTGACTCACACTGGTGCCCACTAGGGATAAGTTTTTGGTTCCGGTCAACCATATGTTTGAGCCAAACCCAAGCTGTCTGCAATCTGCAGAATGGGCCAGAAATGGCCTGTCTGCCTGCTCGCCTGAACCTCTGACAGCTAGAAGCCATTCATTTAGTGGTGGTATTAATACTTACACTAAATGACAGCTTCTGGCAGCCTTCCAGCTTATCTCAAATTTAAAACAAACCAGCATGCATCGCAGGTGATTTCATTGTACCCCCCTCTTCTGGTCAGCAAGCGGCAAGCCTGGATAAGGGTCTGGAATGGATTTGGAGAGGGGGGAGGCCCATGTCATTTTTTATTTTTTTTGCATAGGATCCTCCTTAAAAATCCATACAAGAACCCCATCTATGGTATAACAACATATAATCATGACCATATGTGCTCAATGAAGTTATCCAGTATCGCTACTCACTTTTAAAAAGTAGTTATCAGGTTAGGGACTTACATTTAATGCCAATCGTTTTTTGTCAGTTTTGCTCGAGTACATCCTACAGGTGCACCACTTTATGTACAGGTCATGTTATAAGGAACCCCCTAAGCATGTTATTTTGTCCTTGCAGCTTCATGAAAGACCCACTCCCCACTGAACAGTATTTTATTTGTGCATTGGTACATGTCCCCCATGGCAGACTCCAGCTACCCTTGTCCTTTTTACCAAAAACTTGCAAACTGGCTTTAAAAAAAAAGGCTACCAAAATAAAAGATTCAGCTCCCATAAGCTTCAGTAGGGCTCAGGCATTATTTTGGTATTTGTGAATTCCAGACTAGGTTTGTGAATCCTCCCATGAATCAAACCCAGGAAGGTTTGCTCATCATTAATGCCTTCTACATATTATTATATTACACATAGAGGCAGTAAGATATGTTATATGTGATTAACAATTATCAACCTTTACTCCACCACTTTCAGCTCATTGGCAGAACATAAAAAGGCTGAAGAATCTGAATCCACACAAGTATGAAAAAAAAAAGCAAAAAACAATGAACGAAAAATCTAGAATTTATTTTAACGGCCTAGAATTGTTTTTGTGAACAGCCAGCTAAGTTATTCTATCATTCTATAAAAGTGATCAAAGCAATTAGCACTGTTAGCAGGTCATGCCCTGATACCTGCAAAGCAAACAGTGACTTCTAATAAGATTGAAATAGAATAGAATATAGGTCTGAAAGTAAAACAGGCATAGACCACTTGTCAGCCATGTTCTACACATGCAAACAGCAGCTGCTAACATTTTTCCACATTTTCAGAAAGACAAACTAGGACCATTGGTCTATCCAGGCTATTGGAAAAATAGGATAACTATTTTTCCAATCTACATATCAATTGGTGCACAACTCTAAACTTATTATATTTGGGAATGTTGTTCCAGAATATCTCCTTAAATGTGAGATACAGTTAGTTATCACAGGGAGTCTGTCAACAAAAAGCCACATGAGCAGTTAACTAAAAAGAAAAAATAACATGTTTTTGCTAAGTTTTTAGTGCTCAATAAAATTTTACAATATAGTACTAAATGCAGAATAATTTTCTCCAGTGCTATGGTGCAGCATCAAGAACTCACATATACATGCGGGTTGATGCTGTATAAATAGGAATATATAGGGTGCCAAAATTGCTGATTTTTCTCTGCTTATTTCCCATCAATGGAAGTGTGAATTTGAAACATGTACATTGAATTTTACATTGCTTCAGTCTACATTACGATATTGATTTATGTTACAGATTAATTTTAAATTATACTCTGGTGAATTTAAACTATTTAGAAAATGTAAAGGCACATCAGTAATAATTGAAAATTACACCATGTAATGGAGACAGGTAATGCAGATTGCAATAAAGGTTGTTTTTATCCAGGCATATCTGGAATACACCAAGTCATTACACTCCCTTTGGGGGTATTCTAGTGGTAAAAGAGAAACTTTGCTTTCCAGCATGCAGTGGTGGATTTACATAAGGCAGGAATGGGCTGCCTGGATCCAGGTGGTCACAAGGGAGCCAATACCAGCCTACATCCCTACTCCACATATGTCAAATTTTCCATCCCAAATGTATGTAGGGTAGGAGGCTTCTTTAGTGGAGTGCAGCTTCATTCACAATTCTCAGGTGCAGGTGAAAACCCCTTTTACTTATTTTTCTCACCATCCCCAGGGTTCTCACAAACTGTTGGGTTCTGAAATTCCCCTAAGCTCCTGGATAAGCCTTAGACATGTGCACTGCCAAAAAATTCGTTAGTTTTCGTTTTCGTTTCATTCGTTTTTTTTTTTTTTCGTTTTTCGGGTCATTCGTTATGATCGCAATTCGTAAATTCGTAAATTTGTACATTCGTAAATTTATACATTCGTAAATTTGTACATTCGTAAATTTGTACATTCGTAAATTTATACATTCGTAAATTTGTACATTCGTAAATTTGTACATTCGTAAATTTATACATTCGTAAATTTGTACATTCGTAAATTTATACATTCGTAAATTTGTACATTCGTAAATTTATACATTCGTAAATTTATACATTCGTAATTTCGGAAATTCGATATTTTCGAAAACCCGAAAATTTGAAAATCTGAAAAAATAACTATTAAATTATAGTTGTAATTTCCTTTCAAATTTGGCTGTTAGCGAACGTAACGAATACAAATTTATCTGAAGTTACGCATAACCTGAAATAACAAATGCCGCATCTAAACAAATGGAACGGAACAAATTAATAATAATAATTATAATAAAACGTTTTTATTATTATTATTGTTATTTATTATTATTATTAATTCATTACGTTCCATTCGTTTAGATACGGCATTCATTATGTCGGAAAACAATTCGTAACTTCGTTAAGTTCACTAACAGCCAAATTTGAAAGGAAATTACAATACCTATAATTGAATAGTTAGTAATAGTTAAGTTATTAGTTAATTATTATTTCAGATTTCCGAATTTACTAATTTACGATTGTACGAATGTACAAATTTACGAATGTACGAATATTCGTAAATTCGTAAATTCAAATTTACGAATTTCCGGATAGTTGTACATTCGTAAATTCGTACATTGGTAAATTTGTATATTCGTAAATTCGTACATTCGTAAATTTGAATTTATGAATATTCGTTAAAATTCGTTAAATGAGTTTTCGTTAATTCGGATATTTCCGAATTAACGAATTTGTCGAAATTCGTTAAAAAACGAATTCGGAACGAAACGAATTGCACATGTCTAATAAGCCTGTGTAATATTAATTTCCAATATACCCACCTTTAACAGCTCAATGATACCACATCTGATGAGGCAGAGGTATCTGGACATGTGATCAGCAGCCAGGTATATGGTCCTCTACTGTTAGTCTCAGCGTGTGGGCAGTCTGAAAGGTGCCTAATAGCATACAGCTCCTACAGAAGACCCAGCCACTGCACGGAGGACTGATCTGTTAAGGGCTAGGCTGAAGGGGTAATTACTGCAATTAAAGTTTCTGGTGCTAAACATATAGCAGTAGATAGCAGTGATTGTCATGTCATGTGCACTAATGGTTGTAGTTTAGACAACAAGCTTTGTGAGCTGACTATCTGCTATGTCTATGGACAACTTGAACCTTGTTGCAATTACAGAGACATGGTTCAAGGATTCAAATGTCTGGGAAATAACTATACCATGGTACACACTATACAGGAATGACAGAGTATGGAAGAGGGGATGCGGAGTTGCTATATATGCCAAAATCAGCATAAGGCTAACATTAATTAAAAAAAAAAAAATTAAATACTGGGTTTGCCTTCAAACCAGAGAGGGATATTCCTTTAGAATTGGTGTAGTATACAGATCCCTAGGACAGACTTAAGGAATATGATAACTTATTGATTGATTAGATAGCTCAAATGGCAATGGAGGGAGAGGTTTTAATTATGGGTGACTTCAACATGGCTGACATTAACTGGAATTCTCAAACTGCTATCACAAGCAGGAGCAGGAATATTATGAAGGCAATGAATGAGGTCTCTCTGGAACAGTTGGTAAAATGCACAACCTGAAGTGATCATATTCTAGACTTAGTACTGACAAATGGAGATTGATTGTCTGATGTTGAGGTGGGTGAAAATTTGGACTCTAGTGATCACCAATGGGTATGGTTTGATATTAAACATAAACTGAAAAATTACACAAAAACAAAAGTTTTAGACTTTAAAAGGACACATTTTGCTGAAATGGGGGAATTTTAAAAAAATGAATTAAAAGATTAAAATAAAATGACAGGAGTCAGTAATTAGCGGGCACTGTTAAAGTCTACCATCCTGGAGGCAACTGGTTTATATGTCAGGCAAATTTGTAAGAGTTAATTTGAAGAAAAAAAACAATATGGTTTATGTTAGGGGAGCCCTGGATGTAGCAAACTACTCAACGATTTCTGGAGACAGAGGTAGCAGAGGAACTGGCTCAGTTAAAGCTTAAACTTACGGACCGCGTTGTTCTACGTCTGCTGTTTGAAGAGGATTACCGTTGTTATGGTAGCAGCTAGCTACCATAACCCCAGTATCCTCTTCTTCAGCGGGCGGGCCGCTACAAGATAAAAGTGGTCTCTGTGGCGGATACGCCGCAAGATCACTTTTATCGACGGTGGGAGAGGGGCCCCCCCTCCCGCCGCTCTCCAGTGCCCTCCACTGCTTACCGGAGCTGTCGGCAGTGGCGGAGGCGATCCGGTCCTCTCTGTAGCTGTGTATGGAGACGAGTGAAGGGAATATGGCCCCCACCCTGCAGTGCAGGGCAGAAGTGACGTCAAAACGTCACTTCCGCCCATTTTTTTTAGAATCACAGATTTTTTTTTTAATGCATTTTAGTCCAAATATGAGGTCTTTTTGACCCCAGATCTCATATTGTCATTCTTTTTTCTATTACAGGGGATGTTTACATTCCTTGTAATAGGAATAAAAGTGACCCAATTATTATTATTTTTTTAAACTGTCAAAATAAATAAAATAACGTAAAATAAATAAGAAAAAAAACAAAAACATTTTTTTAAAGTGTCCCGTCCTGACGAGCTCGAGCGCAGAAGCGAACGCATATGTGAGCAGCGCCTGTATATGAAAACGGTGTTCAAACCACACATGTGAGGTATCTGCGTGATTGTTTGAGCGAGAGCATTCATTTTAGTCCTAGACCTCCTTTGTAACTCAAAACATGCAACCTGTAGAATTTTTTAAACGTCGCCTATGGAGATTTTTAAGGGTAAAAGTTTGTTGCCATTCCACGAGCGAGCGCAACTTTGAAGCGTGACATGTTGGGTATCAATTTACTCAGCGCAACATTATCTTTCACAATATAAAAAAAAATTGGGCTAACTTTACTGAAGTTTCCTATATGATGTTAGCCATAGATTTTTTGATGTCTTGATAGACATAGTTTGAAATTTAGGGAAGGTGGAGCTAGGCTTCCCCTCCACCTCCCTCTTCCGGTCCATTCATATGATATGATGTGATGTATCCACAGGAAGTTGGTGGGAGGAGCTTGGGGTCTTTTGAAACAATCATGTGGACACACAGGGACTTGTGCTTGAAAGGACAATGGAAAACACTTTGTCTTTGAAATTGAATTCCAGTTGTTTTGTGAAGTTTTATACTGTAATACAGTTTTGGGTAGAGAGTAAACGGGAGGCATCCACGTTATTGTTGTAACATCTAGTTACAGAGAGAAGCTGCATTGTTCTCTAGAGAAAGCGGGCGTAAGTGTTCTTTGTAGTTTAGTCTGGTGACGCAGTGTATGGGCGTATAGTGGAAAACGCTTGTGTATGCATACACTGTGAGGGGTAGAGACATAATTTGGGGGGTGATAACGCCTCAGTTAGGGTTTCTAGTTGGGGGACTGGACCAGATAGTGGTTTCAGTCTGTCAATCCACCGTAGAAGAAGGCACCGGGCGGTGCTCTCCTAAATGGGTGCAAGGGTTTCCCTGGACGCAGGGTAAGACGATAAGCCGGTTCGAATCGCCATGGGCAATTGGCAGTCCGTGCAAGGGAAGGAAAGTGAGGCTTCCCACAGTCAGACAGCTACACAGTACATGAAGTCTAGTTTTGGGGCAAAGGCCATTAAACCCCAAAAAGATTGACATAGGTGGTCCAAGGATACTCTTTGGGGCATCCCTCTGGAGTCGACATTTGACACCTGGAAGTAGGAGAAAATTCATAACTGAGTTTAAACCCAGGCTCTGGGCAGCAATGACCTTAGATGTAGCGCGACTGCGGCTTCGGAAATCTGTAATGATGAGTGGGTTGATGGATGTGTAGTACACGCTTTTGTGGTTAAAATTCTCATGCCTGTTTTTGAACTTTGTATGGCTGGTCCATGCAAGGTTTTCGAGCTGCTCTCGTGTTTTTCCCATTGTATTTTTTCCTATTGCTAAAAGAGTGAAGGCATTATTTCGTCTGTATCTCCCCCACATTTGTATCTGAATGTTTGTCTCATGTTTAATCTTCTCATTGTTTGTATGTAGTAACATGATTTGGTTTTGAAGAATGTCATTGGCAATTTACCAATGTACAGGAATGTCATTATTGTTTGCCATTCTCTGCAGGTTAAATATGAAGGATAGAGTAATAACTTTTGCTTTAAAGTATCTTTTCAGGTCCAAGGAGTTTCTGAAAGTGTATGTACATAAAAAGCAGGTGTATGTAGACAGCTGTACACATGCATAAATACACATGCCTAAGGAGGTAAAAGTATCATAAGCTATTTCATTGTTTAATGAGGAAGAAAATGGGGGGATGAATGTAAGTGAAAGCTTTCAAACTAATAATATTAACCTTTCTAATTCTAAGTTTGTGACCTGGAAGGATGACAGGTTCCACGACTGTCTTTCTTTGATGGAATTTGAATCAGAAAGCAGCAGTCTGGTGAAGGACGCTCCCATACAAACCTTTTTGTCAATGGTTCCAGGTATTACACCCCAGATGTTAAGCCACACACAGGTTATGCTGTGACCACAGTCATTAAGTTCCCACATGTCTGGGTTATTGCCATATGAGGTTTGTTTGGAGGTCAACCAAAACCAGAGTTGTACTTTCATTAGCAGCTGTCGCCTACATTCTCAGCTGATGGGGTAGGTGCAGTCCACCACAGGGTTCATGAGTCTCACCTGGGCCCTGACACAATAACCGGTTTACATTCCTTCCAACCAGGTGACTGGGTCATTGAAAAGAAGCTTGAGGGACGAGACCACGCCAGCCACTGCAAGAAGCTGCTCAACCACACCAAAGAATGAGGAGTATCTTTGTTTATTTATATATTTTTGTTCAGTATATTTTAGCAAGGGTAATGATGAAAAGCATCCCAACTTATTGTTTAAAGTGTTTTCTCCGAATAGCTAAGAAAGCGAAAAGGACCAATCGCTGGGTCTACTCTGAATCTCCACTGAGCTTTAGTACCCCAGCGATGACAGCAGAACATGCTATATATGATGTTCATATTGGTATGAGGAGTTTTGACAAACTAGTAAAGACTCCAAACAGACACTTGTCAATAGAATTTAACAATACATTTCTAGAGGGTAAAATTGGTTATAGTTTTAACAATAGCTCTGGTTCTTACCAGTTTGGGTATCGGGACAACTAGGTAGCCCACAAGTGTGCTTCAACTTTAGTTCTGTATTTATGCGGATCTACAGCTTATAAGGTAACTCCCCCTAATGCAAGAGGTTCATGCGTGCTGGTGAAACTCGTCCCAACATCTTATGTCGCGGCCGATTGTGAGGATCTGATGACGCGAGAGAAGGTAAGAATGGCAGGGACAGCTAGAAGGGAATTGTTCACCAACCCCAACCAGATCTGGGCATGGTTTCCTGCATGTACAAGGTGGGGGCTTGAGCTTATGATACGATTGAACAATTTATAATCCATTGTGGATGGGATGTTCATTTAAACTGTTAAAGCCACAAGGAAGATCCCACAGGAACAACGGCAGACCAGACCTTTCTATTAGAAGATGGCCCATATGGATAAGTTTAGGTCCCTGCAAGGCAAAGCCAGAGCTATAGCTAGTGAAGGTTGAAATCCTTTTAAGGGCCTGGGAATCTTTGTTTTATTTTTTATTTTTTAGCAGATCATGGTTGAAGGGAGTAGGGGTATATATACTCATGTTGTTTTTGTTTCTATTCCTTCTATATGCCGTGATGAGGTGCTACTGTAGCCTGATTGGACAAGTGAACAGAGCCAGAGCAGATGACCACATCTTCCTCGCTGAGATGAGACGCCCCGAAGCCCAACCCAAGTACAAGACACAGAGGATCCCAGACCGATCGGCCTTCATGTCCTCCTCTAAGTCATCCCTCCTGAAGAACAGAGTCTACATGTCAAGCCTTGTTTTCCTTTGTATGGACTCATATGAACTGTAAGGACTGATTAATTTCCAGGTGTAAGAAGAAGATCAAGATTCATCGTGTCAGGGAACTAGTAGATCAGACTGTGAGACTACACAGAGGAGACCAAAAACGCATTTAAGTGAAATAAAAAGGTGTTTATTTACAGTTTTGATATCTATATAAAAGAGGTATTTAATATGTTTAGGGAATAATTATAGACAAAACTAGATGGAATAAATCAAATAACATTAATGGATTAATCAAAAATTAAAAATCTATATTAAAGATAAATTATTGTTTATTGATATTAATCTTTAATATTAATTTTAAATTTTTGATTAATCCATTAATGTTATTTGATTTATTCCATCTAGTTTTGTCTATAATTATTCCCTAAACATATTAAATACCTCTTTAATATAGATATTAAAACTGATCCCCACGGTCTCCATTAGCTGGGTGTAAGTATAGAAACCAAATTAGCATAAACTGTATAGTACTTTTTAAATCTTGATATATTATACACCTTTTTATAAAATATCGTCTCATAGAGTCCGCTTATATATAGCCCCAATTCTATCATAATGGTTAATGTCGTTATTATGAACTGATTTTTTAACAACCGCCATTTCTAGTCGTGTCACTTTTTTCATCAGAATTATAGCTGGGCCACTCCCCCGTGCTCTCGCGCTCTACCCAGTGTGGTTTCCATGGCTACCTGTGTCGATTGCCACTCCCCCCTCTACTCCCCTTCACCTTATGGTACAAATTACCACACCTAAGATGGCCACTATCCAGCCTAAAGAAGGGACACGCATGTCCCGATCGCGAACCACCGCCCGCCAGCCTAAATCACGGAAGTGACGATAACATCACAAAATGGAGCCTCCACGATCCCCGTCCCAGCCGCCGGCCAGCGCTGTACACATTCAGTGCAGACAGGACTGCTACAGGACCCAGATCTTCACTATCATCCCGTGATGCACACACTCCATCAGGACACATGCGGATGAAACAAGCTTAACCCCTGACATGCCTTATTACTTCTACTCAAATGTGGGTGTTTTTAATCCTTATATATTAAAGATGTTTTTAACATGCTGCACTTAGAGGGCTCCGTTCTCTTTCTTTTCGTTTGTTCTCAGAGCCTCTTCTAGCTTTCTGGACTGGCAGCCATCTACCTACTCAGCAACTTTACTATATACCTCCTTACATGGACCATATACCCTATATTGACTTATAGTGATTTCTACTCCCTCACAGCCCCTTCACCTTCCACTGTTTTATTATTATAATTTATTTTTCCTAGGCAGCTATATCCAGAGTGCGCCATATCAACCCACCGTTTGGACACTAGTACTGCAATCCATAGGACCAACAGCGCCACCAGCGGGTGAAGCTTTTCCTGACAGTACCCCCCTAAAGGAGCGGTTTCCGGACGCTCCAACCAGTCTTAATTGTCCAACGTCTATGGTATCGAGTTGCACAAAGGATGAGCGTAATTCAGGCTGGTCATCAGGCACTTTAAGCTGGACAACAGGCACATTGAAGCGGACAGCGGGCACATCCGGGCAGACAGTGGGCACATCAAGCTGGGCAGCAGGTATGGGCACGTCAAGCTGGGCAGCAGGTATGGGCACGTCAAGCTGGGCAGCAGGTACGGGCACGTCAAGCTGGGCAGCAGGTACGGGCATGTCAGGCTGGGCAGCAGGTATGGGCACGTCAGGCTGGGCAGCAGACAGGGGCATGTCAGGCTGGGCAGCAGACAGGGGCACGTCAGGCTGGGCAACAGACAGGGCACGTCAGGCTGGGCAGCAGACAGGGGCACGTCAGGCTGGGCAGCAGACAGGAGTTCATCAGGCTGGACAGCAGACAGGGGCACGTCAGGCTGGGCAGCAGACAGGAGTTCATCAGGCTGTGTAGCTGGCCAGCTAAGAACTGTCCTAGGTTGCTAATGCGGCTTACATGCATATATAGCTAGACCTGCTAATAATGTTAAAACAGTGCATATGCTCATTTGTGAGAGATAAAAGCAGAGTTATTTACTGTGACTTTATATATGGATGTCATATAACAATTGTATATCGTGTTCACAGAAGAAAAGAAAAAATATACCTTTAAGAGTCATTTCTATATACAGAAAAGTAAGCAATAATACAGCAGAATTGCAACCAGAAAGCATAGAGTTAAGCTTTTGTGACTCATCAGGAGTTTTAGCCAATCACAACCAATCTCACTGAGCAAATGTCTCTGGCCAATCATAGCCAGCATTTCACTCATGTTCTGTCTAGGAAATCTCATATCACATGTCTAGAATTTCATTTTACATCAGAGTGTGGAGCTGAACAGTTCAGATCCATCCAGAGTCCAGTTTTATGGAAGCAAGTGGCCAAAATAGGTATTTAATACAGTTATATAAGTTCCTATTGTTAATAATGTGATTAGAACTGTATACTGAAACCTAGTTATGTGTTCACTTGTTGTTCCACCAAACCAGGTTTGCAAACAATCAAACCAGCAATCAAACCAGGAATCAAACCAGATTCAAACCAAGTTTCAGAGCAAACATCAGAACAAACAGCATTATAGAGCAAGTCCCAGAGAGATCATAAAGTGTCTAAAGTATTTTAAAGTGAAAGTACAGATACTGAAGAGAGAAATATATCTACCATTTTATGTAGAATTACAACATTGAACAGTTGAACCGACATTTGTTATACTTTATTCAACACGTGTTTGTACATGGACTTCCTGCTGCTAAATTGTCAGTGTTATATAAGAAGAAAAGCTGAAGTGAATAAAGAAGTTATCTTAAAGGTTTGGTGTGCTCTTTAAACCTACTGCTTCCATAGAACGGCGCTAGAGGAATTAGAGTAACAGATAGTCTTGTGTGGACTAAAAGATCAGAGAAATCAAATTCTTCTAATGCCACAGCGCATAAAGGCACTTCATAGTGCTGCGCCTGCCACAGTGGAACTATTTTGGCCACTTGTGGAACTATTAGCCCAAAGTGGAACTATTAGCCCAAAGTGGAACTATTAGCCCATTGAGGGTGAAGCGATAGTGCTCCTCAGCTTGCACAGTAAAGAGCGCATTTGAGCAGCGGAGCTACCATAGAGGCCATAGAACATGTGTTTTAGTCAAACTGCAGCCGACTCTTAAAGTGGCAGAACGGCAAAGGCAAGATAGTCACAGAGAGAGCGCCAACCCTCCTGCGATCCCTAGAGAGAGAAAAAGACACATGGTGGGAGGCCAAAGTCCAGAGTTAGAGTGCCTGCACCGATACCCACAAAGAGGCCACGTACTGCAGCCAGCTATTTCCTGCCACTAGGTCCAAAGCCTGCAGCACAAAGCATCACACGTCAGCGAAAAGCATCGCAAGTCAGCGCAGAGCATCGCAAGACAGCGCAAAGCATCGCACGTCAGCGCAAAGCATCGCACGTCAGCGCAAAGCATCGCAAGTCAGCGCAGAGCATCGCAAGACAGCGCAAAGCATCGCACGTCAGCGAAAAGCATCGCAAGTCAGCGCAAAGCATCGCAAGACAGCACAGAGTATCGCAAAGCATCGCACGTCAGCGCAAAGCATCGCAAGACAGCACAGAGCATCGCACGTCAGCGCAAAGCATCGCACGTCAGAGTAGAGCATCAGATCAACAAAGACAAGTCTCCTTTAAGACTATTTGTTCCAGCAACCTACAGATCACAGTATCCTGCTCTTCAGAATAAGGTCAGAACTTTCCTTTATTACTATCATTGCACATAGGCTTGACAAGAAAGAGACATTTTCGTGTTCAGGAGTAAAAGGACTGTAAGTAAAGAACAAGGGTCAGTTGTAGTACACGGACTCTAAAGTATTTTAAAGAGAAAGTAATTTTTACTGCCTGCACCTATTGCTATTGCATTTAAAGTGAAAGTCTTCTTAATATTCGTATTGATTGTTATAGCACTTAATGTAAAATGTCCAAGCCTAGTATTTCTATGCTAGAAAAACAGCACAGTAAATCAGTATATAATCCCCGTGATCTTCATAGATGACACATGGACTCTTGATTGCATGCAGGTGGTAACAGACACACACACAGTGAGAGACCTCCACCAACAGATAAATTGGCCGCTCACCTTCCAACATGGACCCTTTAATTATAGAGGGTCACTGAAAAACTTTCCCTTACGGGTTAATCCAAAGCAGATGAAGATGTAAACTTCCCCAAAAGGATTAGGGTCATCAATTCCATATAACATCAGGATCATTCAAAAACTTCCAGGTATTAAGTTCATAGGGCAGTGTTTACATGTGGAAAATATAGAAGCAGACCATAGTGTTTCTCCGTAATAAAAAACAATTTAATGAAAAACGAAAGTAGTGCACTTACATTTAAAAGGCACTAAACCAGTGCCGAGGTACAACAGTGCGTCTGGTGAGACTGTGAATGAACTGCGGGTGACGTCACGAACTTCCCATCCGTACGCACGTTACGTCCCAGTAGGCGGGACTTCATCAGCGGATATGGGAAGAACGCCAGACACCCGCTCTTATAGCAACAAGGCGCCTGTGACTATGGAGACACGATGCAGCGTCACATGACGCCGATAGGGACGTCTGAATCACATGACATCAACCAGGAAGTGTCCCCGTGAGCCAGATATCCACACAAAGACTCCAAAGGCAACCAAAATACATGATAAAAACTTTGAAATAGAAAATATAAATATATATATATCTAAAATTCAACCAGTAAACCAGCCCAGTTGATTAATATAAAATATATGTATATTAATGCAGCGATCAACTCCTACAGTTACTACCGATATGGAGAAAGAAGCTGCTTATACATTGGATAAAAAATAAATAAACAAATCTGGACTGCAGACCTGAATATAGACGTGACATCAACCACAGCCCACAACAATCTCACCAAACCAAAATAAACATACTAAAACAATAATACATTAATAAATCACATATAATAAATGAAAAAAAAAAAAAAAAAAAAAAAAAACATCTACGATCTAATTAGCGGTCAGTTATAAAACAATTTATGTCAAATTCGACATTTAACCCGTCAGGGCAAAGAACTCGTGTTTCATGAATCCAATGGGATTCTCTTTTGCTCAGCTGACGGATAAAATTGCCACCTCGCCAATGTCTAGTGACTTTCTCTATGCCCCAGAATCTCAAACCCTTGGGATTTTGTTGGTGGAACTGTTTAAAATGCCTAGAGACATTATGGGTTTTGACCCCCTTTTTAATATTATTAACATGTTCTGCCACACGAACATGTAGAGGTCTCGAGGTTCGGCCTATATATTGGAGTCCGCAATCGCACTCCAGCATATAGACGACCCCCACCGTGGCGCACGTAATCAATTGTTTAATATTGTATTCTTTATTGGTGGCAGATGCCAAAAAAGACTTCCTTTTCTTAAGATTAACTTTGGAGGTCCTGCACGGGACACAACGGCCACATGCGTAAAATCCACCCAGGAATCTAAACATGCTGTTATCTGACGGTACAGGGGGGTTTAGGACACTAGGTGCCAATCGATCTCGCAAGGACGGGGCTTTCTTATAAATGAATTGGGGTTTCTCCGGTAGAACGGGACCAAGAATCTTATCTTGTTTTAAGATGGACCAATTTTTAACAATAATTTTCTCGAACTTTTTATACTGGACATTGTAGTCCAATATCATTCGAAAATTGTGAGAATCCCCATCAGAAGTTTTACTTCGATCAGTCAATAATGTCTGTCTATCAATCATCTTAACTTGTTCTACCTCTCGGAGCAGAACCTGTTCATCATAACCCTTTTGCACAAATCTAGTGGTCAACACTCGTGATTGGTTTACAAAATCAGATACTTGTGTGCAATTCCGACGCAACCTAATATACTGTCCCCTGGGGATGTTGCACAACCAAGAACGGTGGTGACAACTCCCCAGGGGAATGTACGCATTGCGATCGGTGGGTTTAAAGTGATTGATCAACTTAAAATGATCACTTCCCTTGGTGATGGTAAGATCCAAATAATCAACCTTCTCATTATCTATGGTCCATGTGAGGATAATATTTTTGTTGTTGTCATTAAGATGACTAATGAAAAAATCCAAAGCGGATCTATCACCCTCCCACACCAGGATCAAATCATCAATATAACGAAAATAACAAACTAATTCAGGGGGACGACATGCGAACACTGCCCGTTCCTCCCAGTGGGCCATAAAAATATTGGCCACACTGGGAGCAAAACGGGCCCCCATCGCAACTCCCCTAGTTTGTAAGAAAAAATCCCCATCGTACCAAAAATAGTTCCGGGATAAACAAAAATCCAAACAACTCAAAAGGAACTCCTGATGTCTACCAGACAGCGTAGAGGTGGACAGAGCCCATTCCACAGCCGTCAGTGCATCCTGGTGTCCTATAATGGTGTACAGGGACCCCACGTCTGCTGTCACCAATATACTTTTTTCAGAACACCCCAGAGATTGGAGGATCTGGATAATATGTTTAGTGTCTTTAAGGAATGCTGGCGTTTTAACTACCAGGGGTTGTAAGAATGAATCAATGTATTGCCCTAATCGGGCTGACACTGAGTCAATCCCATTTACTATGGGCCTCCCTGGAGGGTTAACACTGTCTTTATGTAATTTCGGTAGAAAATAAATGATAGGAGTTCTGCAAAACAATGGATCCAGGTAAAGAGCCTCTTTTATGGTCAATATTCCCTGATCTTTACCATCCTCAATGATATGGTGTAACTCATCCTTAAAGGACAACATAGGGTCTGTATGAAGAACTCTATATGTATCCTCATCTGACAATAGGTTACTCATTTCCATTTTATAGTATTCTTTACTCAGGATGACTAACCCTCCTCCTTTGTCCGCTGGACGAATTACAATTTCTTTTCTTTTTTCCAAAGATCCCATACCCCGTTTAATATATTGTGGATCTAATACCTTTTTAATTTTCAATGACTCCAAATCCTTTACTACCATATTCTTGAAGACCTCCATATATTTGCTGTCAACATTAATGGGGTTGAATATTGATTTATTTCGTAAAGAAGAATGGTCACCCCTAACAAGTGGTGTAGCCCTACTAGTGTTGGATAAAAAATATTTTTTCATGTTCAAACTTCTAATGTATTTTTGCAAACTTACGTAAGTTTGGAATTTGTTCAAATTTTTGGTTGGGGCAAATTTAAGCCCTCTATCCAGGACTTTGATTTCATCATCATTTAATGTTACCCCACTTAGATTATAAATTCCTGCTCCCGTTATGGTTTCGACCTTTTGTAATCGCCTACCCCCTCTCCTTCCTCTCTGTCTTTTCTTTTTCTTGGGGTACCTACATTGGGCGGTGGATACTGTGGCAATTGTCTCCACCATTCCCCTAGGTTGGGTCTGTGTACAGGGGGTCCAGTTTGGTATCCCCCACGTGACCCTAAAAAATCCCCCCTATCGTGGTCAGAGTGGTTGGCTAACGGTGCAAAACTATTTTGCATAGGAAACCCCCTATTTTGGGGGTAATGGGGCCTCCCTCTATTGGATGGGTCAGCCCCATCTCCAAAATTACGAGAATCTCTCCATGGTTGGGATGCATTCTGATAATAAGATGATGTTGGATAATCATTTTCATAATGGGGGGTTGGTTGATAATTACCTTTACCTCTACCTCTTTTGTTCTTACCCCTTTTGGGGGGACCCCTATTAGGGTAATCATGAGGGGAAGAAAACCTCTCATGAGGGGGAGGTACATCATATTGATACACTGGTTGGTTTCTAGGTGTTGCCATTTTAGTGGCATTGAGAGTTTCGACTGGGGGATTGGCAGTGACATTACCACCACCTATGGGGGGAGCATTCTGCCATTTGAAAATGCTACCTCCAGTGAAATCATCCCAATCCCGTATAAACTTCTTCTTTTTCTTTGTTTGAATCTCAGCATCCCATTTCATAAGCTTATTTTTTAGCTCCCCTGAAAGTTTCAGAAATTCTTCACTTTCTTTATGGGGTTCTAAAAATGAAATGATCTCCCCAATCTGGGAGTCAAGGAGCTTTAATTTTCTTTGTTTCCGAGCCAAAAGAAATTCTATTAGCTCAAACCCTTTTTTGATGAAAAAGCCACTCCACTCAGACATAGAATCATCGTCAAGTAGACCATCATTAGGGGGCACATCCCACCTTAACCTTCTAGGAATAAGCTTGGCAGATAAATACTGTTCAAACGATGTAATATCCCACCAAGTTTTAGTCTTTTTTTCAAAAATATGCCCCAATTTACGAAATGCCTGGGAGATATCATTAATAGGTTCATTAGAAGAATTCCTAGAGAAAACTTCATTAATTTTAACTTCTCGTTTTTCTAAATATTGAAAAACATCCATTATTGCAGCGTGATTGTTGATAACTTGAGAAATCAGAGTATGTAAAAAGAAACAAATCCGCGCAATAAACTATAATGTACTACTAAGCAGCTGAACACTAAGGGTCAAATAATCAAAATCCCTGAGTAAAACATAAAAATAAATAGTGCAGCGCTTTAAAAGTCCATATATCAAAGATAGAAAAACAGCACAGTAAATCAGTATATAATCCCCGTGATCTTCATAGATGACACATGGACTCTTGATTGCATGCAGGTGGTAACAGACACACACACAGTGAGAGACCTCCACCAACAGATAAATTGGCCGCTCACCTTCCAACATGGACCCTTTAATTATAGAGGGTCACTGAAAAACTTTCCCTTACGGGTTAATCCAAAGCAGATGAAGATGTAAACTTCCCCAAAAGGATTAGGGTCATCAATTCCATATAACATCAGGATCATTCAAAAACTTCCAGGTATTAAGTTCATAGGGCAGTGTTTACATGTGGAAAATATAGAAGCAGACCATAGTGTTTCTCCGTAATAAAAAACAATTTAATGAAAAACGAAAGTAGTGCACTTACATTTAAAAGGCACTAAACCAGTGCCGAGGTACAACAGCGCGTCTGGTGAGACTGTGAATGAACTGCGGGTGACGTCACGAACTTCCCATCCGTACGCACGTTACGTCCCAGTAGGCGGGACTTCATCAGCGGATATGGGAAGAACGCCAGACACCCGCTCTTATAGCAACAAGGCGCCTGTGACTATGGAGACACGATGCAGCGTCACATGACGCCGATAGGGACGTCTGAATCACATGACATCAACCAGGAAGTGTCCCCGTGAGCCAGATATCCACACAAAGACTCCAAAGGCAACCAAAATACATGATAAAAACTTTGAAATAGAAAATATAAATATATATATATCTAAAATTCAACCAGTAAACCAGCCCAGTTGATTAATATAAAATATATGTATATTAATGCAGCGATCAACTCCTACAGTTACTACCGATATGGAGAAAGAAGCTGCTTATACATTGGATAAAAAATAAATAAACAAATCTGGACTGCAGACCTGAATATAGACGTGACATCAACCACAGCCCACAACAATCTCACCAAACCAAAATAAACATACTAAAACAATAATACATTAATAAATCACATATAATAAATGAAAAAAAAAAAAAAAAAAAAAAAAAAAAAAAACATCTACGATCTAATTAGCGGTCAGTTATAAAACAATTTATGTCAAATTCGACATTTAACCCGTCAGGGCAAAGAACTCGTGTTTCATGAATCCAATGGGATTCTCTTTTGCTCAGCTGACGGATAAAATTGCCACCTCGCCAATGTCTAGTGACTTTCTCTATGCCCCAGAATCTCAAACCCTTGGGATTTTGTTGGTGGAACTGTTTAAAATGCCTAGAGACATTATGGGTTTTGACCCCCTTTTTAATATTATTAACATGTTCTGCCACACGAACATGTAGAGGTCTCGAGGTTCGGCCTATATATTGGAGTCCGCAATCGCACTCCAGCATATAGACGACCCCCACCGTGGCGCACGTAATCAATTGTTTAATATTGTATTCTTTATTGGTGGCAGATGCCAAAAAAGACTTCCTTTTCTTAAGATTAACTTTGGAGGTCCTGCACGGGACACAACGGCCACATGCGTAAAATCCACCCAGGAATCTAAACATGCTGTTATCTGACGGTACAGGGGGGTTTAGGACACTAGGTGCCAATCGATCTCGCAAGGACGGGGCTTTCTTATAAATGAATTGGGGTTTCTCCGGTAGAACGGGACCAAGAATCTTATCTTGTTTTAAGATGGACCAATTTTTAACAATAATTTTCTCGAACTTTTTATACTGGACATTGTAGTCCAATATCATTCGAAAATTGTGAGAATCCCCATCAGAAGTTTTACTTCGATCAGTCAATAATGTCTGTCTATCAATCATCTTAACTTGTTCTACCTCTCGGAGCAGAACCTGTTCATCATAACCCTTTTGCACAAATCTAGTGGTCAACACTCGTGATTGGTTTACAAAATCAGATACTTGTGTGCAATTCCGACGCAACCTAATATACTGTCCCCTGGGGATGTTGCACAACCAAGAACGGTGGTGACAACTCCCCAGGGGAATGTACGCATTGCGATCGGTGGGTTTAAAGTGATTGATCAACTTAAAATGATCACTTCCCTTGGTGATGGTAAGATCCAAATAATCAACCTTCTCATTATCTATGGTCCATGTGAGGATAATATTTTTGTTGTTGTCATTAAGATGACTAATGAAAAAATCCAAAGCGGATCTATCACCCTCCCACACCAGGATCAAATCATCAATATAACGAAAATAACAAACTAATTCAGGGGGACGACATGCGAACACTGCCCGTTCCTCCCAGTGGGCCATAAAAATATTGGCCACACTGGGAGCAAAACGGGCCCCCATCGCAACTCCCCTAGTTTGTAAGAAAAAATCCCCATCGTACCAAAAATAGTTCCGGGATAAACAAAAATCCAAACAACTCAAAAGGAACTCCTGATGTCTACCAGACAGCGTAGAGGTGGACAGAGCCCATTCCACAGCCGTCAGTGCATCCTGGTGTCCTATAATGGTGTACAGGGACCCCACGTCTGCTGTCACCAATATACTTTTTTCAGAACACCCCAGAGATTGGAGGATCTGGATAATATGTTTAGTGTCTTTAAGGAATGCTGGCGTTTTAACTACCAGGGGTTGTAAGAATGAATCAATGTATTGCCCTAATCGGGCTGACACTGAGTCAATCCCATTTACTATGGGCCTCCCTGGAGGGTTAACACTGTCTTTATGTAATTTCGGTAGAAAATAAATGATAGGAGTTCTGCAAAACAATGGATCCAGGTAAAGAGCCTCTTTTATGGTCAATATTCCCTGATCTTTACCATCCTCAATGATATGGTGTAACTCATCCTTAAAGGACAACATAGGGTCTGTATGAAGAACTCTATATGTATCCTCATCTGACAATAGGTTACTCATTTCCATTTTATAGTATTCTTTACTCAGGATGACTAACCCTCCTCCTTTGTCCGCTGGACGAATTACAATTTCTTTTCTTTTTTCCAAAGATCCCATACCCCGTTTAATATATTGTGGATCTAATACCTTTTTAATTTTCAATGACTCCAAATCCTTTACTACCATATTCTTGAAGACCTCCATATATTTGCTGTCAACATTAATGGGGTTGAATATTGATTTATTTCGTAAAGAAGAATGGTCACCCCTAACAAGTGGTGTAGCCCTACTAGTGTTGGATAAAAAATATTTTTTCATGTTCAAACTTCTAATGTATTTTTGCAAACTTACGTAAGTTTGGAATTTGTTCAAATTTTTGGTTGGGGCAAATTTAAGCCCTCTATCCAGGACTTTGATTTCATCATCATTTAATGTTACCCCACTTAGATTATAAATTCCTGCTCCCGTTATGGTTTCGACCTTTTGTAATCGCCTACCCCCTCTCCTTCCTCTCTGTCTTTTCTTTTTCTTGGGGTACCTACATTGGGCGGTGGATACTGTGGCAATTGTCTCCACCATTCCCCTAGGTTGGGTCTGTGTACAGGGGGTCCAGTTTGGTATCCCCCACGTGACCCTAAAAAATCCCCCCTATCGTGGTCAGAGTGGTTGGCTAACGGTGCAAAACTATTTTGCATAGGAAACCCCCTATTTTGGGGGTAATGGGGCCTCCCTCTATTGGATGGGTCAGCCCCATCTCCAAAATTACGAGAATCTCTCCATGGTTGGGATGCATTCTGATAATAAGATGATGTTGGATAATCATTTTCATAATGGGGGGTTGGTTGATAATTACCTTTACCTCTACCTCTTTTGTTCTTACCCCTTTTGGGGGGACCCCTATTAGGGTAATCATGAGGGGAAGAAAACCTCTCATGAGGGGGAGGTACATCATATTGATACACTGGTTGGTTTCTAGGTGTTGCCATTTTAGTGGCATTGAGAGTTTCGACTGGGGGATTGGCAGTGACATTACCACCACCTATGGGGGGAGCATTCTGCCATTTGAAAATGCTACCTCCAGTGAAATCATCCCAATCCCGTATAAACTTCTTCTTTTTCTTTGTTTGAATCTCAGCATCCCATTTCATAAGCTTATTTTTTAGCTCCCCTGAAAGTTTCAGAAATTCTTCACTTTCTTTATGGGGTTCTAAAAATGAAATGATCTCCCCAATCTGGGAGTCAAGGAGCTTTAATTTTCTTTGTTTCCGAGCCAAAAGAAATTCTATTAGCTCAAACCCTTTTTTGATGAAAAAGCCACTCCACTCAGACATAGAATCATCGTCAAGTAGACCATCATTAGGGGGCACATCCCACCTTAACCTTCTAGGAATAAGCTTGGCAGATAAATACTGTTCAAACGATGTAATATCCCACCAAGTTTTAGTCTTTTTTTCAAAAATATGCCCCAATTTACGAAATGCCTGGGAGATATCATTAATAGGTTCATTAGAAGAATTCCTAGAGAAAACTTCATTAATTTTAACTTCTCGTTTTTCTAAATATTGAAAAACATCCATTATTGCAGCGTGATTGTTGATAACTTGAGAAATCAGAGTATGTAAAAAGAAACAAATCCGCGCAATAAACTATAATGTACTACTAAGCAGCTGAACACTAAGGGTCAAATAATCAAAATCCCTGAGTAAAACATAAAAATAAATAGTGCAGCGCTTTAAAAGTCCATATATCAAAGATAGAAAAACAGCACAGTAAATCAGTATATAATCCCCGTGATCTTCATAGATGACACATGGACTCTTGATTGCATGCAGGTGGTAACAGACACACACACAGTGAGAGACCTCCACCAACAGATAAATTGGCCGCTCACCTTCCAACATGGACCCTTTAATTATAGAGGGTCACTGAAAAACTTTCCCTTACGGGTTAATCCAAAGCAGATGAAGATGTAAACTTCCCCAAAAGGATTAGGGTCATCAATTCCATATAACATCAGGATCATTCAAAAACTTCCAGGTATTAAGTTCATAGGGCAGTGTTTACATGTGGAAAATATAGAAGCAGACCATAGTGTTTCTCCGTAATAAAAAACAATTTAATGAAAAACGAAAGTAGTGCACTTACATTTAAAAGGCACTAAACCAGTGCCGAGGTACAACAGCGCGTCTGGTGAGACTGTGAATGAACTGCGGGTGACGTCACGAACTTCCCATCCGTACGCACGTTACGTCCCAGTAGGCGGGACTTCATCAGCGGATATGGGAAGAACGCCAGACACCCGCTCTTATAGCAACAAGGCGCCTGTGACTATGGAGACACGATGCAGCGTCACATGACGCCGATAGGGACGTCTGAATCACATGACATCAACCAGGAAGTGTCCCCGTGAGCCAGATATCCACACAAAGACTCCAAAGGCAACCAAAATACATGATAAAAACTTTGAAATAGAAAATATAAATATATATATATCTAAAATTCAACCAGTAAACCAGCCCAGTTGATTAATATAAAATATATGTATATTAATGCAGCGATCAACTCCTACAGTTACTACCGATATGGAGAAAGAAGCTGCTTATACATTGGATAAAAAATAAATAAACAAATCTGGACTGCAGACCTGAATATAGACGTGACATCAACCACAGCCCACAACAATCTCACCAAACCAAAATAAACATACTAAAACAATAATACATTAATAAATCACATATAATAAATGAAAAAAAAAAAAAAAAAAAAAAAAAAAAAAAACATCTACGATCTAATTAGCGGTCAGTTATAAAACAATTTATGTCAAATTCGACATTTAACCCGTCAGGGCAAAGAACTCGTGTTTCATGAATCCAATGGGATTCTCTTTTGCTCAGCTGACGGATAAAATTGCCACCTCGCCAATGTCTAGTGACTTTCTCTATGCCCCAGAATCTCAAACCCTTGGGATTTTGTTGGTGGAACTGTTTAAAATGCCTAGAGACATTATGGGTTTTGACCCCCTTTTTAATATTATTAACATGTTCTGCCACACGAACATGTAGAGGTCTCGAGGTTCGGCCTATATATTGGAGTCCGCAATCGCACTCCAGCATATAGACGACCCCCACCGTGGCGCACGTAATCAATTGTTTAATATTGTATTCTTTATTGGTGGCAGATGCCAAAAAAGACTTCCTTTTCTTAAGATTAACTTTGGAGGTCCTGCACGGGACACAACGGCCACATGCGTAAAATCCACCCAGGAATCTAAACATGCTGTTATCTGACGGTACAGGGGGGTTTAGGACACTAGGTGCCAATCGATCTCGCAAGGACGGGGCTTTCTTATAAATGAATTGGGGTTTCTCCGGTAGAACGGGACCAAGAATCTTATCTTGTTTTAAGATGGACCAATTTTTAACAATAATTTTCTCGAACTTTTTATACTGGACATTGTAGTCCAATATCATTCGAAAATTGTGAGAATCCCCATCAGAAGTTTTACTTCGATCAGTCAATAATGTCTGTCTATCAATCATCTTAACTTGTTCTACCTCTCGGAGCAGAACCTGTTCATCATAACCCTTTTGCACAAATCTAGTGGTCAACACTCGTGATTGGTTTACAAAATCAGATACTTGTGTGCAATTCCGACGCAACCTAATATACTGTCCCCTGGGGATGTTGCACAACCAAGAACGGTGGTGACAACTCCCCAGGGGAATGTACGCATTGCGATCGGTGGGTTTAAAGTGATTGATCAACTTAAAATGATCACTTCCCTTGGTGATGGTAAGATCCAAATAATCAACCTTCTCATTATCTATGGTCCATGTGAGGATAATATTTTTGTTGTTGTCATTAAGATGACTAATGAAAAAATCCAAAGCGGATCTATCACCCTCCCACACCAGGATCAAATCATCAATATAACGAAAATAACAAACTAATTCAGGGGGACGACATGCGAACACTGCCCGTTCCTCCCAGTGGGCCATAAAAATATTGGCCACACTGGGAGCAAAACGGGCCCCCATCGCAACTCCCCTAGTTTGTAAGAAAAAATCCCCATCGTACCAAAAATAGTTCCGGGATAAACAAAAATCCAAACAACTCAAAAGGAACTCCTGATGTCTACCAGACAGCGTAGAGGTGGACAGAGCCCATTCCACAGCCGTCAGTGCATCCTGGTGTCCTATAATGGTGTACAGGGACCCCACGTCTGCTGTCACCAATATACTTTTTTCAGAACACCCCAGAGATTGGAGGATCTGGATAATATGTTTAGTGTCTTTAAGGAATGCTGGCGTTTTAACTACCAGGGGTTGTAAGAATGAATCAATGTATTGCCCTAATCGGGCTGACACTGAGTCAATCCCATTTACTATGGGCCTCCCTGGAGGGTTAACACTGTCTTTATGTAATTTCGGTAGAAAATAAATGATAGGAGTTCTGCAAAACAATGGATCCAGGTAAAGAGCCTCTTTTATGGTCAATATTCCCTGATCTTTACCATCCTCAATGATATGGTGTAACTCATCCTTAAAGGACAACATAGGGTCTGTATGAAGAACTCTATATGTATCCTCATCTGACAATAGGTTACTCATTTCCATTTTATAGTATTCTTTACTCAGGATGACTAACCCTCCTCCTTTGTCCGCTGGACGAATTACAATTTCTTTTCTTTTTTCCAAAGATCCCATACCCCGTTTAATATATTGTGGATCTAATACCTTTTTAATTTTCAATGACTCCAAATCCTTTACTACCATATTCTTGAAGACCTCCATATATTTGCTGTCAACATTAATGGGGTTGAATATTGATTTATTTCGTAAAGAAGAATGGTCACCCCTAACAAGTGGTGTAGCCCTACTAGTGTTGGATAAAAAATATTTTTTCATGTTCAAACTTCTAATGTATTTTTGCAAACTTACGTAAGTTTGGAATTTGTTCAAATTTTTGGTTGGGGCAAATTTAAGCCCTCTATCCAGGACTTTGATTTCATCATCATTTAATGTTACCCCACTTAGATTATAAATTCCTGCTCCCGTTATGGTTTCGACCTTTTGTAATCGCCTACCCCCTCTCCTTCCTCTCTGTCTTTTCTTTTTCTTGGGGTACCTACATTGGGCGGTGGATACTGTGGCAATTGTCTCCACCATTCCCCTAGGTTGGGTCTGTGTACAGGGGGTCCAGTTTGGTATCCCCCACGTGACCCTAAAAAATCCCCCCTATCGTGGTCAGAGTGGTTGGCTAACGGTGCAAAACTATTTTGCATAGGAAACCCCCTATTTTGGGGGTAATGGGGCCTCCCTCTATTGGATGGGTCAGCCCCATCTCCAAAATTACGAGAATCTCTCCATGGTTGGGATGCATTCTGATAATAAGATGATGTTGGATAATCATTTTCATAATGGGGGGTTGGTTGATAATTACCTTTACCTCTACCTCTTTTGTTCTTACCCCTTTTGGGGGGACCCCTATTAGGGTAATCATGAGGGGAAGAAAACCTCTCATGAGGGGGAGGTACATCATATTGATACACTGGTTGGTTTCTAGGTGTTGCCATTTTAGTGGCATTGAGAGTTTCGACTGGGGGATTGGCAGTGACATTACCACCACCTATGGGGGGAGCATTCTGCCATTTGAAAATGCTACCTCCAGTGAAATCATCCCAATCCCGTATAAACTTCTTCTTTTTCTTTGTTTGAATCTCAGCATCCCATTTCATAAGCTTATTTTTTAGCTCCCCTGAAAGTTTCAGAAATTCTTCACTTTCTTTATGGGGTTCTAAAAATGAAATGATCTCCCCAATCTGGGAGTCAAGGAGCTTTAATTTTCTTTGTTTCCGAGCCAAAAGAAATTCTATTAGCTCAAACCCTTTTTTGATGAAAAAGCCACTCCACTCAGACATAGAATCATCGTCAAGTAGACCATCATTAGGGGGCACATCCCACCTTAACCTTCTAGGAATAAGCTTGGCAGATAAATACTGTTCAAACGATGTAATATCCCACCAAGTTTTAGTCTTTTTTTCAAAAATATGCCCCAATTTACGAAATGCCTGGGAGATATCATTAATAGGTTCATTAGAAGAATTCCTAGAGAAAACTTCATTAATTTTAACTTCCCGTTTTTCTAAATATTGAAAAACATCCATTATTGCAGCGTGATTGTTGATAACTTGAGAAATCAGAGTATGTAAAAAGAAACAAATCCGCGCAATAAACTATAATGTACTACTAAGCAGCTGAACACTAAGGGTCAAATAATCAAAATCCCTGAGTAAAACATAAAAATAAATAGTGCAGCGCTTTAAAAGTCCATATATCAAAGATAGAAAAACAGCACAGTAAATCAGTATATAATCCCCGTGATCTTCATAGATGACACATGGACTCTTGATTGCATGCAGGTGGTAACAGACACACACACAGTGAGAGACCTCCACCAACAGATAAATTGGCCGCTCACCTTCCGGTTTTCAGGTCTGCAGTCCAGATTTGTTTATTTATTTTTTATCCAATGTATAAGCAGCTTCTTTCTCCATATCGGTAGTAACTGTAGGAGTTGATCGCTGCATTAATATACATATATTTTATATTAATCAACTGGGCTGGTTTACTGGTTGAATTTTAGATATATATATATTTATATTTTCTATTTCAAAGTTTTTATCATGTATTTTGGTTGCCTTTGGAGTCTTTGTGTGGATATCTGGCTCACGGGGACACTTCCTGGTTGATGTCATGTGATTCAGACGTCCCTATCGGCGTCATGTGACGCTGCATCGTGTCTCCATAGTCACAGGCGCCTTGTTGCTATAAGAGCGGGTGTCTGGCGTTCTTCCCATATCCGCTGATGAAGTCCCGCCTACTGGGACGTAACGTGCGTACGGATGGGAAGTTCGTGACGTCACCCGCAGTTCATTCACAGTCTCACCAGACGCGCTGTTGTACCTCGGCACTGGTTTAGTGCCTTTTAAATGTAAGTGCACTACTTTCGTTTTTCATTAAATTGTTTTTTATTACGGAGAAACACTATGGTCTGCTTCTATATTTTCCACATGTAAACACTGCCCTATGAACTTAATACCTGGAAGTTTTTGAATGATCCTGATGTTATATGGAATTGATGACCCTAATCCTTTTGGGGAAGTTTACATCTTCATCTGCTTTGGATTAACCCGTAAGGGAAAGTTTTTCAGTGACCCTCTATAATTAAAGGGTCCATGTTGGAAGGTGAGCGGCCAATTTATCTGTTGGTGGAGGTCTCTCACTGTGTGTGTGTCTGTTACCACCTGCATGCAATCAAGAGTCCATGTGTCATCTATGAAGATCACGGGGATTATATACTGATTTACTGTGCTGTTTTTCTATCTTTGATATATGGACTTTTAAAGCGCTGCACTATTTATTTTTATGTTTTACTCAGGGATTTTGATTATTTGACCCTTAGTGTTCAGCTGCTTAGTAGTACATTATAGTTTATTGCGCGGATTTGTTTCTTTTTACATACTAGTATTTCTATGCCACTGTTTGAGGATACAAAGATAGATAAGATAGAAGGTGAAGAGCAAGTGAACCTGTCTGAGGTAGAAGAGTCTGATGCAGCATTAGTCTTGCCCCAAACAGATGAACTAAGACGTTCAGAACGTATCAGAAAACCGACCCTAAAGATGCTGGAAAAATTGGAGCAAGAAGCAGTATTGAAAGGAAAAAAGTTCACCAGAATGTATGATAAGTGGAAATCCTACATTAACCACTTAAGCCCCGGACCATTTGGTAGCTAGAGGACCAGAGGTGATTTCAGAATTTTGCACTGCGCTGCTTTAACTGTAAATTGTGCGGACATGCAATGTTGTACCCAAACAAAATTTGCGTCCTTTTCTTCCCACAAATAGAGCTTTCTTTTAATGGTATTTGATTGCCTCTGCGATTTTTATTTTTTGCGATATAAACGGAAATAGACCGAAAATTTTGAAAAAAAATGATATTTTCAACTTTTTGTTATAAGAAAAATCGAATAAACTCAATTTTAGTCATACATTTAGGCCAAAATGTATTCAGCCACATGTCTTTAGTAAAAAAAATGTCAATAAGCGTATATTTATTGGTTTGCGCAAAAGTTATAGCGTCTACAAACTAGGGTACATTTTCTGGAATTTACACAGCTTTTAGTTTATGACTGCCTGTCTCATTTCTTGAGGTGCTAAAATGGCAGGGCAGTACAAAACCCCCCCAAATGACCCCATTTTGGAAAGTAGACATCCCAAGGAAATTGCTGAGAGGCATGTTGAGCCCATTGAATATTTTTTTTTTGTCTCAAGTGATTGAATAATGACAAAAAAAAAATAAAAAATTACAAAAAGTTGTCACTAAATGATATATTGCTCACACATGCCATGGTTATATGTGAAATTACACCCCAAAATACATTTTGCTGCTTCTCCTGAGTACGGAGATACCACATGTGTGGGACTTTTTGGGAGCCTAGCTGCGTACGGGACACCAAAAACCAAGCACCGCCTTCAGGATTTCTAAGGGCGCAAATTTTTGATTTCACTCCTCACTACCTATCACAGTTTTGAAGGCCATAAAATGCCAAAATAGCACAAAACCCCCCCAAATGACCCCTTTTTAGAAAGTAGACACCCCAAGGAAATTGCTGAGAGGCCTGTTGAGCCCATTGAATATTTTTTTTTTTTTGTCCCAAGTGATTGAATAATGACAAAAAAAAAAAAAAAAATTACAAAAAGTTGTCACTAAATGATATATTGCTCACACATGCCATGGTTATATGTGGATTTACACCCCAAAATACATTTTGCTGCTTCTCCTGAGCACGGGAATACCTCATGTGTGGGACTTTTTAGGAGCCTAGCCGCGTACGGGACCCCAAAAACCAAGCACCGCCTTCAGGATTTCTAGGCACAAATTTTTGATTTCACTCCTCACTACCTATCACAGTTTCGAAGGCCATAAAATGCCAAAATAGCACAAAACCCCCCAAATGACCCCATTTTGGAAATTAGACACCCCAAGCTATTTGCTGAGAAGCATGGTGAGTATTTTACAGCTCTCATTTGTTTTTGAAAATGAAGAAAGAAAATATATTTTTTTTTTTTCAATTTTCAAAACTTTGTGACAAAAAGCGAGATCTGCAAAATACTCACAATACCTCTCAGCAAATAGCTTGGGGTGTCTACTTTCCAAAATGGGGTCATTTGGGGGGGTTTTGTGCCATCTGGACATTCCATGGCCTCCGAAACTGTGATAGGCAGTGAGAAGTGAAATCAAAAATTTACACCCTTAGAAAGCCTGAAGGCGGTGCTTGGTTTTTGGGGTCCCATACGCGGCTAGGCTTCCAAAAAGTCTCACACATGTGGTATCCCCGTACTCAGGAGAAGCAGCAGAATGTATTTTGGGGTGTAATTCCACATATGCCCATGGCATGTTTGAGCAATATATCATTTAGTGACAACTTTGTGCAAAAAAAACTTGTGTCAACATATAAAATATTCCATGGACTCGACATGCCTCTCAGTATATAGCTTGGGGTGTCTACTTTCCAAAATGGGTCTCATTTGGGGGGGTTTTGAACTGTTCTGGCATGTTGAACCCCCAAACATTATATATATTTTTAAAGCAAAGGCCCTACAGATTAAAATGGTGGGTGTTGCAAATTGTTTTTTTCTACACAGTATTTGCGCAGCGATTTTTCAAACGCATTTTTTGGGGAAAAAATACACTTTTTTAATTTTAATGCACTAAAACACACTATATTGCCCAAACGTTTGATGAAATAAAAAAGATGATCTTAGGCTGAGTACATAGATACCAAACACGACATGCTTTAAAATTTCGCACAAACGCGCATTGGCGAAAAACTACATACATTTTTAAAAGCCTTTAAAAGCCTTTACAGGTTACCCCGTTAGATTTACAGAGGAGGTCTACTGCTAAAATTACTGCCCTCGATCTGACCTTCGCGGTGATACCTCACATGCATGGTGCAATTGCTGTTTACATATGACGCCAGACCGACGCTTGCGTTCGCCATTGGGCAAGAGCAGGGCAGGACAGGGGTGCTTTTTTTTTATTTTTTTATTATTAATTTTGCTTTTTTATTTTATTTTTAAATTGTTCCTTCCATATTTATTTTTTTTAATCATTTTTATTGTTATCTCAGGGAATGTAAATATCCCCTATGATAGCAATAGGTAGTGACAGGTACTCTTTTTTTGAAAAAAATGGGGTCTTCTAGACCCTAGATCTTTCCTCTGCCCTCAAAGCATCTGACCACACCAAGATCGGTGTGATAAAATGCTTTCCCAATTTCCCAATGGCGCTTTTTATAACCTAAAAAAAATTACTGGCTACCGATCTGCATCACCGACGCTAAGACAGCGATCAGAAAAATGATCGCTTAGCGACAGTGGTGATAGGGGGTGAAAGGGTTACCTGAGGGGCGATCAAGGGGTTAAATCTTTATTAGATAATTTATGGGGGTACCCGACGCTATAAAAACCTGCGGCGAACCTAAAAAAAATTACTGGCTACCGATCTGCATCACCGACGCTAAGACAGCGATCAGAAAAATGATTGCTTAGCGACGGCGGTGCTAGGGGGTGAAAGGGTTATCTGGGGGGTGATCAGGGGGGTTAAACCTTTATTGAGGGGGGGGTTAGGGGGCTACACTGGACCTAAAACTAAATGTAGTGACACTTTTACAGTCACAAATGTCACTGATTGCAGTGATCAGTAAATAAATGGTCACTGCAATCAGTGACACTGTGACTGGGGGCTGGGGGGTGATCTGGGGGGGCCTGGGGGGGCAATTTGTGTGCCTATGTGTCCTGGTGTCAGTGTAGTGTTAGTGTACTGACCTGTGTGTCTTCTCTTGTTCGGCGCTCGGTATATGTGAGCGCCGCATGAGAGATGACATCACTTCCTCCTGCTTCCTCTGCCTGTGTAATAATTACACAGCAGAGGGAGCATTTACATTCGCCGGGAGCGATCGCGGGGGGGTGGCCGGAATCGAATGGCCGCCCCCTCATGTCGGATCGCTCCCCAACGAATACCGACCGCTCACTGTATAGGAGGGAGGTCCGATCGGACCCCCCAACTGTACAAAGGCAATCACGTACACTGTACGTGATTGTGCCTGTCGGTGCCATTCTGCCGACGTACATATACAGTGAGCGGTCGTTAAGTGGTTAAAGATGTTCGTAGAAAGCTAAAGCAAGAAAGTATAAAAGGAAACTTGAGTGATATGATAGAGACAGTAGAAGAATCTGAAGCAGAGCTTATGGCAGCATATGTCAACCTGCGGTCTTCTACAACACCTCCCAAGGATATTGTAAGGAACATGGACACATGTACTGAAGTCACTAAAGGTTTAGTAAAGCTCGTGAGAGAACTATCATCTGAAGCCAACTATGATGAAGTTAAGGCAAGAAAGATAATGAATGAGCTTTTTATGAGAGACTATGCTAGGTCCTTAGGAGGAACCGCAATCACAAGTAGGACTTCTTCCACTAGCAGAAGTGCCAGTAACATATCAGAGTCCTCAAGTACTTTAATAGCCAAAAGAAAGGAACTTGTCGAACAACTTGCTGTCAAGAGAGCAGAAATTGAGATGGAATCTGCAATCGAGGCGCAGCGTCTACGAGTAGCAGAAATGGAAAGGCTGAAGGAAGTCAAGATTATAGAAGCCAGACTAAGAGTACACGAAGAGGACATGAATAGTAATCATAAGTCCAAATCTGTACTAAGTGAAGATGCAGACTCCTACTTCCTTTCATACGCCCAGGAGAATGGAAGGAAATCTCCAGTATGTAATGAAGAAAAAAGTCATTGCCCTTCCATCCCTGCTCAGAAAGACAAAGAAAGAGACTCACCCAATTCAGAACTAAGTGAGAAAATAAAACAGGATAATTCTGTTTCTAGATGTCACTGCAATGATCAGGAGAATGTTGCGTCTACAGTCCCAGCAAGACGACAGAGAACAGTCCCAGCAAGACTTCCCGTTCCAGAACCTACTGTATTTTCAGGAGACATACTGAAGTTCATAGCGTGGAAGGCAAGTTTTGAAATGATCATTGAGCATCATTGCTCCAGGCCAGTTGACAAATTATTCTACCTTCAGAAATATGTTGGTGGAGAAGCGAAGAAAGCTCTTGAAGGTAACTTCTATAGAACAGATGAAGAAGCCTACAAGCAAGCTTGGGAAAAGTTAAACGCAAGATATGGTCATCCTTTCTTAGTACAAAGAGCCTTTAGGGAGAAATTGAATAACTGGCCTAAAATAGGTCCTAAAGAACATTTCAAACTCCAAGAGTATGGTGACTTCCTGCAAGCATGCAGCAATGCCATCCCACATGTACGAGGATTAGAAGTACTGAACGACTATCTAGAAAACCACAGGATGCTAGCTAAGCTACCTGAAGAAGTGGCTTCTAGATGGAATCGCTATGTGACTGAACAGTTAGATCTAAGTAAGGACTTCCCAAGTTTTGAAAAGTTCTCTGAGTTCTTTAATAAGGAAGCACGAATAGTATGTAATCCAGTAACAGGATCTTACGCCTTAAAGTCCTTAGAAGAAAGGCCTGCGAGGGATATAAGACGTGCAAGAGCAACTAGCTTTGCAACCGACACAACAGAGAAAGGTATAGATACCTACGAGAGCAAGTTCAAAGTTACTACTGGAATCAGTAGAGAGACAGAACCGACAAATCCTCAGACTACTTTTAAGTGTATGTTCTGTGGAGAGAACCACTCTATACACAAGTGCCAACAATTGAAGGAGAAATCTCCAAATGAAAAGAAAAAGTTTGTACTTGTTAACCAACTGTGTTTTGGGTGCCTAAGGAAAGGCCATATTACTAAGGAGTGTAAGAAAAGGGCCACATGCAGCGTTTGCAAAGGACCCCATCCTACACCACTACATGAAGAACGTCCAAAGAAGGATAAATCCTCAATACCTAAAGATGATGAGGAAGAAAAGAAAGCATCGGTATTCTCTTGCAGAGTGAGGGAAAACAACGGCACATCAATGGTTGTACCAGTGTGCATTTCAAATCCTAAAAGGAAGAATAAGAAGGTATATGCCTATGCACTACTGGATGCCAAAAGCGATGTCACCTTCATTGATCAAGAAATCTGCAAGAAATTACAAGTGGCTACAGAACCAGTGAAGCTTAAACTCACCACAATGACGGGGAGAGACACATTAGTGAACAGTCAAAGGGTCAAAGGATTGAGAGTTAGAGGACTTCATTCAAACCTCACATTGGATCTACCTCCAGCTTATACGAAAGACGATATACCTCTAGATCGAGATCGCATACCTACCTGTGAAACAGCCAATAAATGGGAGCACCTATCTGTCATATCTCATGAAATGTCCCCGCTGAAGGAGTTTGGTGTTGGACTGTTGATAGGTTATGATTGTCCCAAAGCTTTGGTACCACGAAGGGTAATCACAGGAGGAAAGGGTGAACCCTACGCTGTTCAAACTGATCTAGGATGGGGCGTTGTTGGAGGAAAACAGCAGATTGCAAACTCAAGACAGGTGACAGGATTGTGTCATCGAATATCTGTCCAAGAGTTACCAGCTGTAAGTTCAGCGGCAGTAATCAAGATCCTTGAATCTGACTTTGCAGACATAAGTTCTAAAGAAAAGAGTGTATCCCAAGAAGTCATAAAGTTCGTACACATTCTAGAAGAAAGTATTCAACAGAATCAACAAGGTTATCTTGAAATGCCCTCACCCTTTAGAGAACGACCTCGTCTGCCAAATAACAAAAATCTTGCCCTAGCGAGATTGAAATGTTTGAAGAAAAGGATGGGTAGAGATCTCAAATTCAAGCAGGATTATTTGAAATTCATGGAAGGCATCCTTGAAGAAGGACATGCAGTAAAAGTAAATAACCAACCTAAAGAAGGAGAAGTGTGGTACATCCCACATCAAGGTGTTTACCACCCAAAGAAACCAGATAAGATTAGAGTAGTATTTGATTGCTCAGCAAAGTATGATGGTGTTGCATTGAACGATCATCTACTAAAAGGACCAGATCTTACAAACACTCTGCCTGGAGTACTCTGTAGATTCAGAAAGTATCCCGTAGCGGTCATGTGTGACGTTGAAAAGATGTTCCACCAGTTTCATGTGAAGAATGAAGATAGAGACTTCCTGAGATTCCTATGGTGGGAGGACGGAGATACAGATACAGAGCCAGCAGAATACAGAATGAAAGTACACTTGTTTGGAGCAGCGTCGTCTCCAGGTTGCGCCAATTATGGTATGAAGTACCTGGCCAATAAAAATGAAAAGGATTGTCCATCAGCAGCGAATTTTCGTAAGAAAAACTTTTACGTAGATGATGGTCTTATAAGTTTACAGTCCTCAGAATCTGCAATCAAACTAGTGAAAGAAAGCCAAGAGTTATGCGCAAGAGGAAACCTGCGCCTTCACAAATTCATCTCAAACAACAGAGAGGTACTGGAATCCATCAGTGACTCTGAACGTGCATCAACAATGAAGGATGTAGATCTCAGTTATGATCATCTTCCAGTTCAGAATGTACTTGGATTGGGATGGAATGTAGAGAATGACGAGTTCTTCTTTGAAACATCCTTGAAAGAAAAAGTTGCAACTAGACGTACCATACTTTCCGCAGTGGCTTCTATATATGATCCATTGGGATTCTTGGCACCAGTAATCCTCAAAGCAAAAGAAATACTACAAGAATTATGTAGACGGAAGTTGGGATGGGATGAACCCATACCTGAAGATTTGAGGCCAAGGTGGGAGGCTTGGATAAAAGACTTGCAAAATTTGAGAGAAGTTCGGATACCTAGATGTTTTGTACCTCATGATTTCGGAGAGTACAAGAAAATAGAACTTCATCACTTTTCAGACGCCAGTAGTTATGGTTATGGACAGTGCTCCTACATCAGAGTGATAGGAGAAGGAAAAATACACTGTGCCCTGGTTATGGGAAAGACCAGAGTTGCACCTACCAGTATTCAGACAATACCAAGACTTGAACTGACAGCAGCTGTTGTTTCAGCATCAGTAAGCAAGTTTCTGAGAGAAGAATTAGAGTTAAAAATAGATGAAGAATACTTTTGGACAGACTCGCGAGTTGTCCTAGGATACATAAACAACGAAGCTCGAAGATTCCATGTCTTTGTCGCCAACAGAGTTCAGAAAATTCGGGAAATAACAAATCCGGAACATTGGCATCACTTTGATACAAAGCATAACCCAGCAGATCATGCTTCAAGAGGCCTGAATGTAACAGAATTGAAAAATTCAAACTGGTTCACCGGTCCAGAGTTCCTCTGGGAAAAGGAAATCATACCCAGTGAAGGTTACACAGAATTGTCTATGGGTGATCCAGAAGTAAAAGTTGTACAAACATTTAGCACTGCTGCCAGGTGTCAAGATGACATACTTGAGAGTGATAAAAGACACTTGGAAGTTGAGAACCTGATGGAAAATTCCCCAAATTCATGTTCAAATCCTACTATAGAGAACATAGAATTATAGGTAATTTGGTGGGAGTGTAGCTGGCCAGCTAAGACCTGTCCTAGGTTGCTAATGCGGCTTACATGCATATATAGCTAGACCTGCTAATAATGTTAAAACAGTGCATATGCTCATTTGTGAGAGATAAAAGCAGAGTTATTTACTGTGACTTTATATATGGATGTCATATAACAATTGTATATCGTGTTCACAGAAGAAAAGAAAAAATATACCTTTAAGAGTCATTTCTATATACAGAAAAGTAAGCAATAATACAGCAGAATTGCAACCAGAAAGCATAGAGTTAAGCTTTTGTGACTCATCAGGAGTTTTAGCCAATCACAACCAATCTCACTGAGCAAATGTCTCTGGCCAATCATAGCCAGCATTTCACTCATGTTCTGTCTAGGAAATCTCATATCACATGTCTAGAATTTCATTTTACATCAGAGTGTGGAGCTGAACAGTTCAGATCCATCCAGAGTCCAGTTTTATGGAAGCAAGTGGCCAAAATAGGTATTTAATACAGTTATATAAGTTCCTATTGTTAATAATGTGATTAGAACTGTATACTGAAACCTAGTTATGTGTTCACTTGTAGTTCCACCAAACCAGGTTTGCAAACAATCAAACCAGGAATCAAACCAGATTCAAACCAAGTTTCAGAGCAAACATCAGAACAAACAGCATTATAGAGCAAGTCCCAGAGAGATCATAAAGTGTCTAAAGTATTTTAAAGTGAAAGTACAGATACTGAAGAGAGAAATATATCTACCATTTTATGTAGAATTACAAGATTGAACAGTTGAACCGACATTTGTTATACTTTATTCAACACGTGTTTGTACATGGACTTCCTGCTGCTAAATTGTCAGTGTTATATAAGAAGAAAAGCTGAAGTGAATAAAGAAGTTATCTTAAAGGTTTGGTGTGCTCTTTAAACCTACTGCTTCCATAGAACGGCGCTAGAGGAATTAGAGTAACAGATAGTCTTGTGTGGACTAAAAGATCAGAGAAATCAAATTCTTCTAATGCCACAGCGCATAAAGGCACTTCATAGTGCTGCGCCTGCCACAGGCTGGGCAGCAGACAGAAGCTCGTCAGGCTGGGCAGCAGACAGAAGCTCGTCATGCTGGGCAGCAGACAGAAGCTCATCAGGCTGGGCAGCAGACAGAAGCTCATCAGGCTGGGCAGCAGACAGAAGCTCATCAGGCTGGGCAGCAGACAGAAGCTTACCAGGCTGGGCAGCAGACAGAAGCTCACCAGGCTGGGCAGCAGACAGAAGCTCATCAGGCTGGGCAGCAGACAGAAGCTCATCAGGCTGGGCAGCAGACGGGAACACATCAGACTGGGCAGCAGGCTCCTCAGGCCAGGAAACGGGCACCACAACCTCAGGCCGGGAAACGGGCACCACAACCTCAGGCCGGAATGTTGGCTCTGGCTCTTCAGGCTGGAACGCTGGCACTGGCTCTTCAGGCTGGAACATTGGCACTGGCACTTCGGGCTGGAACACTGGCACCTCAGGCTGGAACACTGGCACCTCGGGCTGGAAAGCAGGAATCGAGTCATCAAGCTGGACGGCAGGCACCAGGACGTCAGACTGAGTAAAAGGCACTGGGACGTCAGACTGGGTAAAAGGCACTGGGACGTCAGACTGCGTAAAAAGCACTGGGACGTCAGACTGGGTAGCAGGCCTAGAGTTGGCAGATTTAAGTGGGTCATCAGGTTCAACTGGCATGAACGCAGGCTGGAGCAGGTTGGGTTACTGGCAGGATTGTGTGGGTCCGAAAGAACTTCAGTTTCTTTTTAGGCTTAGTCACTGCAGATTTGTAAATAACGGGAGGGATGTATGAAAAAGATGGAATTGGGTAAAAGGAAGGACTGGAATGTGGCAGAGACACAGGAACAGTGGCTGGAGGAGGTTTTTGTGGAATTGTTACAGGTGGAAGGGAAGAAGCAGGTGGATTGAAGGCAGGGTAAGTGCAGCAAGTAGAGACTGGGTAATAATCAGTGTTGTTCATCGTACGGTAAAAAGTAATTAGTTACAGTTACAAATTACTTCTTCCAAAAAGTAATGGAGTTAGTTACTCAGTTACTACATTGAAAAAGTAATTAGTTACTCAGCAAAGTAACTATATTGGTTATATTATATATTCACGGGGGCGGGATGGTAGAAGGATGATATATATGTAATTTTTTCAGTGTATAAGAATAATAGGAGGGATAACAATAAATAATATTGGTTATGTGCCAATGCCTCACTGTGCCTCACTGTGCCCATGGCTTACTGTGCCCATGCTTCACTGTGCCCATGCTTCACTGTGCCCAATGCCTCACTGTGCTCGTGTCTCACTGTGCCCGTGCTTCACTGAGCCCATGCTTCACTGTGCCCATGCTTCACTGTGCCCAATGCCTCACTGTGCCCAATGCCTCACTGTGCCCATGCCTCACTGTTCCTATGCTTCACTGTGCCCAATGCCTCACTGTGCCCGTGTCTCACTGTGCCCGTGCTTCACTGTGCCAGTGCTTCACTGTGCCCATTCCTCACTGTGCCCATGCCTCACTGTGCCCATGCTTCACTGTGCCCAATGCCTCACTGTGCCCGTGCCTCACTGTGCCCGTGTCTCACTGTGCCCGTGCTTCACTGTGCCCGTGTCTCACTGTGCTCGTGTACAGTACCTGTGATCGAGGGCGACCCGACTCCCGGCCGCCATTCCAGTATTCAAAAGCCGCACCTCCCCCTCGTCTGTGATAGGCGGAACACTCAATTTTCCAGCATTCAGTGTTCCGCCTATCACGGACATCCGCTCATCCTCATAACACAGACGAGGATGAGAGGATGTCCGTGATAGGTGGAACACTGCCTGCTGTGAAATTGAGTGTTCCGCCTATCACAGACGACGAGGACTCGGGAGGCGCGGCTTTTGAACACTGCAATGGCCGCCGTCTGTCTGCATGACACGCTGATCAGATAGGCAGACCGCAGGTTGCAGTTAGTTAGTGTTACATTACATCTACTCGCGGCGGCTGCAGCGAGTAGATGTAATTAGGGTAACGCCGCCCAAGTAATGGGAACGGCGGTGCCATGAGGGGAAGAGTAATCAGTTAGATTACTCGTTACCCCAAAAAGTGGCTACGTTACCTAACGCCATTTATTTAAACGCGTTAGTTACAACACTGGTAATAATATTTGGTAGGAAGCTGTGTAAACTGGGCTGTAGCTGGGGTTGCCATAGGGGATGGGCGGATAAATTCTTGGGAAGGCAGGTGATTAATGGCAGGTCTGGAATGTTGTGGCTTGGCTAATTGCAGGAGATCTGACCATGCCTGCAGCACAGGTTGAACAAAAGCTGGTTCACACACACCCTGTCTAATCAGAGCCTGCACTGAACTAATACAATCACATAACATCTGCTGGGAACAAGAGAAATAATGTTCATCGAAAGAAGCCGGATCATCCTCTATTAACCATACCAGGGATTCAACTTGGTCACTGTTGAAGGGAGGAGGGAAATTGTCACTTCCTTCGGGAATGCATGACAGGGCTGGCTTTATACATAACCAGATTAACGGCTGAACATCCTCAAAAGATATATAGCCCTGATCCACTCAGGAATGAGCTGATTGGATGGTTTCCATTAGCTGGTCACTAGTCCACCCTTTTAAAATCTGGCGACAATATTCACCATCCTCTGCCACCAGTAGGGAATAGTAAATGATTTAATCGAAATCCATATCAGAAAAATGCACAACACCAGGATGGTTCCTCAATGCAGCCACGTCTGGTCAGGGAGTGGCCTTGGTATACTGTCAGGGAACTAGTAGACCAGACTGTGTGACTACACAGAGGAGACCAAAAACACATGTAGTGAAATAAAAAGGTGTTTATTTACAAGGTGACAAACAAGTGAAAACAACCAGTGCACAACCAACAACGAATAGTATATACAAATCGAGAGATACTGTAACCGTAAACAAAGCTAGGCTGAGATCATACACCAGGGGATATTAGCAGATGGGTGAGGACGGGAACACAACAGGGCAGGGAGAGGATGGATGGACAGGCTGCGGGGTAGGAATCCAAGGTCAACAGGTAACAGAAGGGCAAGGTCCAGGATGGGCTCAGGATAGGATCAGGATCAGGTCAGATGCAGTCTCAGATCATGATCAGGTTGGGTCAGATGCAGGCTCAGGGTCAGATGCAGGCTCAGGGTCAGATGCAGGCTCAGGAGAGAGAGATACCAAGGTGAGCATGTGAGGGCTCACCAGGTATTTATAGGACTGCAGTGATTGTCCTCATGTGACAGCTGAGCGGAGGAAGTACTGCCTGCCCCACACTGCCGGAATACACCCGCTGGTGGATGCCGGTACTACGGCTCATAGATCAGGCATTACCACCAGCAGGTGAGATCCTCTATCAAAGATACTGGCTGCAAGAGGACACCTGCTGGTGGACACTAGTACTGCAATCCATAGGACCAACAGCGCCACCAGCGGGTGAAGCCTTTCCTGACACATCAAGGGAAATATGGGAGCATATGACAAAGAGGAGGGCCTGTTGTGGAAATTTTATGAAGATGTATTTAATATGTATTATCATAGTGTCTCCCAGTGTTAGTACTCCCACAGCCCGCTTTAAAGAGCTGACTGGGGCAGACTGACACTGGTTGAGTCCCGTCTGGTAGTGGAAAACTTCCTGAGGATGGAGAGAGGTGTTTGCAGAGTGGGGATATGTCTATCCAGCGAAATAGCCCCTGTGCAATGCACAGAACGTTTGTCTGGGGGGGATGTGTTCACTCTGCAAAGACATTATCGGTTATAAGTGGATGTACGCTCATGTCACCCCTGTGTGCCTGATCAACACATAGGGGGGACTGCTGTGTCTGCTGTGTGGGAAAAGTTCCAAAACCAATGATGTAATTCAAGCTGTTAAAGGTATATTTCCACTATTTTGGCCTCTGTTTAACTCACACTATTTTGTGTTACTTCAAGAACACACAGATTGTGTATATGTTTGCAGAAAGATACATTTTTGGACCTATACGAGTTATTAATGCCAAATACAAATTTTTGCTCTCAGACAGAACAATATCAAGGAACTTGGGTGAACATTTTAAGTCCAACTGAAATCCCAGTTTAAATCATCTAAAATACATTCCAGGTGCATCAAAGCAAAATGTGTTGACATTTTATTTTATTTTTTTATATATACTTTATGCATATAACTATGTACTGGCCATTATTACTTTATTTGATAATTTCTATGAGGCTGGTTTGTTTCCATTTAGTAGTGTGGAGTAGGGATGAGCTTCGAGTTCGAGTCGAACCCATGTTCGACTCGAATATCGTTTGTTTGGCCGTTCGCCGAATTTCGAACATTATGGGCCGTTTGCGCCAAATTCGAGTGGCGCGTCATGGCCCATAATAATTAGTATATATATATACATCCCAGCTTTGTGCAGCTACATCTCCCTGCAGGCCATTAGTATGTCTGGAAGGACAACAAGGAGAGGCAGACAGTAACGAGCCAATAAAAGAGGGCAAGCAGGCTCTGTGTCTAGAGGCAACAGTGCTGGTCGTGGACACGGTGCATCCACATCAGCACGTGGCCGTGGGACACGCTTGTCCTTTTTTTTCGGCATCTGGCTGTGTTGAGCCGCAACATGCCGAAGACTTGGTAGAGTGGATGACCAAGCCGTACTCATCCTCCTCATCATCTCTCACCCAGGCTCAGGGTACTTTGTCTGGCAAAGCAGCTGCCAAAGCGGCCTCTTCCCTCGGCTCAATGGCATCAGTCACTCCTTCCCTAGCCCCACCATGTCCTCCTGAGGAGTCCCCCGATCTGTTTGACCACAGTGTTGGGTACATGCTGCAGGAGAATTCCCAGCGTTTTGAAGGCTCCGATGATGGTACCCAGCTAGAGGAAGGCAGTAACGTGAGCCCAGAGAGAGGGGGTGCCCAAGAAGGACAGCAATCTGGCAATCATGTTCCCCCAGCTGCAGCATACTGCCAGGTTTGCTACAGTGATGAGGAGGGAGGGGATGATGAGGTCACGGACTCTACGTGGGTGCCTGATAGGAGAGAGGAGGAGGAAGAGGAAGAGGCACATCTCCAACGAGGCAGGATGCCCTCCAGGGGCCAGCTTAAGGGCAGCACACCGACAGCATCACACGGCAGAGCTCCGCATGTGCAGGCCGCTGCTGTCTGCACGTTATTCCAAAAGTTCTTTGGTGTGGGCCTTTTTTGAGACAAGTGCATCAGATCACATATGTCTCAGGCGTATCTCGCGTGGCCAAAACATCACCCGCTTGGGCACTACATGCTTGATCAGACATATGTCCACCTGCCATGCAGTTCATTGGCAAGCACACCTAAAATACCCACACCAAAGAACAAAGCGGACCTCTCCTTGCTCCTCATCAGCTGGGATCTCCAACCCCACTATACCTTCAGTCCTCTCTGAAACCTGCACTGAGAGGAATGAAGGTGTAGAATTAGGTGTGTCACAGCCAAGTACTTGCGGGCAATCTGCTATCGGTACACCAAGGTCAGATTGTACCAGGCAAATTTCCCTGCCCCAGCTGCTGTACCGCCGAAAGAAGTTCGCTTCCAGCCATCCACATGCCCAGCAGTTGAATGCTAGCTTGGCTAGATTGCTAGCACTTCAACTGCTGCCTTTTCAGTTGGTAGACTTTGCCCCCTTCCGTGAGTTTGTGGAATGTGCGGTTCCTCAGTGGCAGGTTCCCAAACGCCACTTTTTCTCACAGAAGGCGATTCCGGCTCTCTACCGGCATGTGGAAGGCAATGTCTTGGCCTCGCTGGACAGGGCGATCAGCGGTAAGGTGCATATTACCGCTGACTCATGGTCCAGCAGGCATGGACAGGGACGTTACCTATCTTTCACGGCGCATTGGGTGACTCTGCTGGTAGCTGGGAAGGATGCAGGACAAGGTGCAGTAGTGTTGGAGGTTGTTCCGCCACCACGCCTCCAAAATGCTACTACTGGCGATTCTGACACCCCTCTCTCCTCCACCCCCTCCTCTTCTTCTTTCTCCATGGCCTCTTCCTGTGCTTTATCCTCGGAACCAGCGGTGCTCCGTAGGCGTTCAAGGGGCTATGCAAGTATGCAGGCAAAGAGATACCATGCGGTGCTTGAGCTGGTGTGCTTGTGGGGCAGGAGCCACACTGGGGCAGAGATTCTGTCAGCTCTGCAGGGGCAGGCTCAGAGGTGGTTGACACCACACCAGCTTAAGCCAGGAATGGTGGTTTCCGACAATGGCACCAACCTTCTCTCCGCCCTCCGACAGGGACACCTGACTCATGTGCCCTGTTTGGCTCACGTCCTTAACTTGGTGGTGCAGCTGTTCTTGGGCAGGTACCCGGGCTTACAGGATGTCCTGAGGCAGGCCAGGAAAGTCTGTGTGCATTTCCGCCAGTCATATAATGCCAGTGCTCGGCTGGCTGACCTGCAAAAGGAATTTAACCTGCCCAAGAACTGCCTAATCTGTGACATGCCCACCAGGTGGAACTCAACGTTGGCCATGCTGCAGTGGCTGCACACGCAGCAGAGGGCCATCAATGAGTATCTGTGCCAATATGGCACCAGGACAGGGTCAGGGGAGCTTGTTTTTTTTTACCACGCCAGTGGGTCATGATCAGGGATGCATGCACTGTCCTGGCACCATTTGAGGAGGCCACGAGGATGGTGAGCAGTGACAGTGCATGGATCTCAGACACTGTCCCTCTTGTTCACCTGTTGGAGCACACGCTGTGTGGAATAATGGACAGGGCACTTGAGGCAGAACAGAGGAAGGAAGAGACAGTGTTCCTACTGGTCCGCCTATCACACAGGAAGAGGAGGAGGAGGAGGAGGAGGAGGAAGAGAATTGTGTCAGCATGGAGGTGGAGCCTAGCACTCAGCATCAGAAGCAGTCTTCAAGGGATCAATTACAGTCCCAAGATACCCATGGACTTGTACATGGCTGGGAGGAGGTGGCTGTGGATCATGTCATCCTGAGTGACCCAGAGGACTCCGGACCAAATGCCTCAGCAAACCTACGCTGCATGGCCTCCCTGATCCTGCAAAGCCTGTGGAAGGATCCTCGTATTCGTGCTATCAAGGAGAGGGATCATTACTGGCTGGCAACCCTCCTTGATCCACGTTAAAAGGGTAAGGTTGCGGACCATATCTTGCTGTTGCAGAGGATGAAACATCTTCGGGAGACCTTACAGAAAGGTCTGTGCAACGCGTTCCCAGAGACTGGGAGGTTACACATTCCTGGTCCTGGACAACGTGTTGCTGAGGCTTCGGTCAGTCAAAGAAGGAGCGGTGGAGAAGGTGACCGTCTTACCGATGCCTTCAGACAATTTTTTTGTACGCAGCCCCAAGGTATGATCGGTTCCAGCAGCCAACCCCAGAGTCTGGTTTACATGGTGCAGGAATACCTAGGGGCAAGATCAGACTTGGACACCTAATCCTCTGGGTTACTGGGTCTTGAGGATGGATCACTGGCCAGAGCTTGCACAGTATGCAATTGAGCTACTGGCCTGTCCTGCATCCAGCGTTCTTTCGGAACGCACATTCAGTGCTGCTGGAGGCTTTGTAACCAATCACAGGGTGCGCCTGTCCACCGACTCGGTCGATCGACTGACCTTCATAAAAATGAATCAGTCTTGGATCACCACCAGCTACCAAGCACCTGATGCTGATGTAGCCAAATATTTTTTTTGAAATGTCAGATCCCTTCAAGACTGCCTATGCTGATGCTGAGTGACTATCCTGTTATGCTGAGTGACTATCCTTTTCCTCCTCAATGATCATGCTGATAGCTTTGTTTAACAGGGGCATGTAATTACAATTTTTGATGCAATACTTTGCAGCAGGGCTCATTCCTTTGCTCCAACTAGAGTATCTGTGAGGGTTTGCAGTGTTGTGGCACCAGCACCAGTGCCTAAGGCCCAATTTTTCAGCCCCTGTTTAACAGGGGCGTGTAAATACAATTTTTGATGCAATACTTTGCAGCAGGGCTCATTCCTGCGCTCCAACTAGAGTATCTGTGAGGGGTTGCAGTGTTGTGGCACCAGTGCCTAAGGCCCAATTTTTATGCCCCTGTTCAACAGGGGTGTGTAAATACAATTCGTGATCTAATATTTCACAGCAGGGCCCATTCCTGCGCCCACCAAGAGTAACTGTGAGGGCTTACAGTGTTGTGGCAACACCACCACCACCACCACCAAAGGCCCAATTTTTCTGCCCCTGTTCAACAGGGGCATGTAATTACAATTATTGATTTAATATTTCACATCTAGGCCCATTCCTGCGCCCACCAAGAGTAACTGTGAGGACTTACAGTGTTGTGGCACCAGCACCACCACCACAACCAAAGGCCCAATTTTTCCTACCACTGTTCAACAATGGCATGTAATTACAATTCTTGATATAATAATTCACAACAGGGTGTTCCAGCGCCCACCAAGAGTAACTGTGAGGGCTTACAGTGTTGTGGCAACACCAACACCTCATGCCGCGTACACACGATAGTTTTTAATGTCATTTTCAAAAACGAAGTTTTTCTCGACATGATTTTTCTTGTTTCCTCTCAAGCTTGTCTTGCATACACATGTTCATTTAAAAAAACGCTCGAGCAAAGCGCAGTGACGTACAACACGTACGACAGCACTATAAAGGGGAAGTTCCGTTCGAATGGCCCCACCCTTCATGTTAGTAAAGTTTGTTGAGCGACGATTCACGCTTTTCAGCCTCGTGCTTTTCAGTCCATTACAGCGTGACGAATGTGCTATCTCCATTACGAATGCTAGTTTTACCAGAACGAGCGCTTCTGTCTCATACTTGATTCTGAGCATGCGCGGTTTTTTCCCCTCGTAAAAGCATACACACTACCGTTTTTCACGTTGTTAAAAAAAACAACGTGAAAAACAACGTGAAAAAATAGAGCAGGTTCTCATTTTTTTTAGGCCATTTTTCACGTCGTTAAAAATGCTCTGCAGCCTACACATGATCGTTTTTAATGCCCAAACGACTCCTACTTGCAAACGGAAGGAGATCACAGGAAGTGAGAGAAAATCTATCCCTAGGAAGGGAAATTCTCTCCTGCAAGAGTTAATATGAGAAAAAGGTGTCTCCTCTCCACTGATGCTTTATCACCAATCCTTGTTTCACTAAAAAACCCAAATTTTCAAAAAACATTTGTCATTGGGACGGAAAGTGAGGTGAAATGTTCTGAACAGGTGCACGGACAGCAAAACAAATGTTACAGGGGTGATAACCCTTTCCTATGTTTTCCAAAAAGCTTAAAAATTGATTTTTGGGCTGGAGCTACACTTTATAAATTTACCAGTTCAAAATTACAAACAGATTCTACGTAACAACAAACCTACAGTCCCTGTCTTGTTTGCACCGCCTGTATACTGCTGTTCAGAGTATATAGGGCCTGGGGGCCCCACGCCTTTCCTTTTTTTAATTTGGGTGCGGGATTCCCCTTAATATCCATACAAGGCTTAAAGGGGCTGGTAATGGTCTGGGGGGGGGGTACACATGCCATTTTTCTCAATGATTTTCATCCATATTGCCGGGACCAGACATTACATTAAAGCCCCAAGCAGTTTTAAATGACTTTTTTTCCTTCAGAAATGTCATTTTGTGCAGGGACAGTTCTAAGCACGGGAAACACGCGCCACTTCACAGGCATACTATAGACACCCCCCAGGTACGATATTTAAAGGAGTATTTCACTTCTTTTTTTTTTACTTTATGCATCAATAAAATCATTGCTCCCCAAAAAAACTTCCGTTTTTAAAACCTCTTTTTTGCATTGATACATGTCCCCTTTGGCAGGACCCGGGTCCCCAAACCCTTTTTAGGACAATAACTTGCATATTAGCCTTTAAAATTAGCACGTTTGATTCAGAACGTTCAAGTCCCATAGACTTTAACAGGGTTCGATAGTTTGCGCAAACTTTCGGTCCGTTCGCAGGTTCTGGTGCGAACCAAGATGCCATGCGGTGCCATGAGCTGGTGTGCTTGGGGGACAGGAGCCACACTGGGGCAGAGATTCTGTCAGCTCTGCAGGGGCAGGCTCAGAGGTGGTTGATGCCACGCCAGCTTAAGCCAGGAATGGTGGTTTCCGACAATGGCACCAACCTCCTCTCCGCCCTCCAACAGGGACACCTGACCCATGTGCTCTATTTGTCTCACGTCCTTAACTTGGTGGTGCAGCTGTTCTTGGTCAGGTACCTGGGCTTACAGGATGTCCTGAGGCAGGCCAGGAAAGTCTGTGTGCATTTCCGCCGGTCATATAATGCCAGTGCTAGGCTGGCTGACCTGCAAAAGGAATTTAACCTGCCCAAGAACCGCCTAATCTGTGACATGCCCACCAGGAGGAACTCAACGTTGGCCATGCTGCAGCGGCTGCACATGCAGCAGAGGGCCATCAATGAATATCTGTGCCAATATGGCACCAGGACAGGGTCATGGGAGCTTGTTTTTTTTTGCCACGCCAGTGGGTCATGATCAGGGATGCATGCACTGTCCTGGCACCATTTGAGGAGGCCACGAGGATGGTGAGCAGTGACAGCGCATGCATCAGTGACACTGTCCCTCTTGTCCACACAAGGACACTTGAGGCAGAACAGAGGGAGGAAGAGGAGGACTTCCTTACCTCTCAAGGCCCCCTTAATCCAGACAGTGTTCCTGCCGGCCCGCCTATCACACAGGAAGAGGACAAGAAGGAGGAGGATTGTGTCAGCATGGAGGTGGAGCCTAGCACTCAGAATCAGCAGCAGTCTTCAAGGGATCAATTACAGTCCCAAGACACCCATGGACTTGTACGTGGCTGGAAGGAGGTGGCTGCGGATCATGTCGTCCTGAGTAACCCAGAGGACTCCGGACCAAATGCCTCAGCAAACCTACGCTGCATGGCCTCCCTGATCCTGCAAAGTCTGCGGAAGGATCCTCGTATTCGTGCGATCAAGGAGAGGGATCATTACTGGCTGGCAACCCTCCTTGATCCACGTTACTGCCGTCGCAAAGGATGAAACATCTTCAGGAGGCCTTGCAGAAAGGTCTGTGCAACGCGTTCCAAGAGACTGGGAGGTTACAAATTCCTGGTCCTGGACAACGTGTTGCTGAGGCTTCGGTCAGTCAAAGAAGGAGCGGTGGAGAAGGTGGACGTCTGACTGATGCGTTCAGACAATTTTTAGTACGCAGCCCCAAGGTATGATCGGTTCCAGCAACCATCGCCAGTGTCTGGTTTACATGGTGCAGGAATACCTAGGGGCAAGATCAGACTTGGACACCTTTCCCACCGAAAATCCTCTGGGTTACTGGGTTTTGAGGATGGATCACTGGCCAGAGCTTGCACAGTATGAAATTGAGGTAATGGCCTGTCCTGCATCCAGCAATCTTTCGGAACGCACATTCAGTGCTGCTGGAGGCTTTGTAACCAATCACAGGGTGTGCCTGTCCACCGACTCGGTCGATTGACTGACCTTCATAAAAATGAATCAGTCTTGGATCACCACCAGCTACCAAGCACCTGATGCTGATGTAACCGAATATTTTTTTTTGAAATGTCAGATCCCTTCAAGACTGCCTATGCTGATGGTGAGTGACTAACCTGTTATGCTGAGTGACTATCCTCTTCCTCCTCAATGATCATGCTGATAGCTTGTAAGAACATTTTTGGTTCTGGGCACCGCCACCAGTGGCTAAGGCCCAATTTTTCAGCCCCTGTTTAACAGGGGCGTGTAATTACAATTTTTTGATGCAATAATTTGCAGCAGGGCTTATTTCTGCGCTCCAACTAGAGTATCTGTGAGGGGTTGAAGTGTTGTGGCACCAGCACCAGTGCCCAAGGCCCAATTTTTCTGCCCCTGTTTAACAGGGGCGTGTAATTGCAATTTTTGATGCAATACTTTGCAGCAGGGCTCATTCCTGCGCTCCAATTATAGTATCTGTGAGGGGTTGCAGTGTGGTGGCACCAGCACCAGTGCCTAAGGCCCATTTTTTCAGCCCCTGTTTAACAGGGGCGTGTAAATACAATTTTTGATGCACTACTTTGCAGCAGGGCTCATTCCTGCGCTGCAACTACAGTATCTGTGAGGGGTTGCAGTGTTGTGGCACCAGTGCCTAAGGCCCAATTTTTATACCCCTGTTCAACAGGGGTGTGTAAATACAATTCTTGATCTAATATTTCACAGCAGGGCCCATTCCTGCGCCCACCAAGAGTAACTGTAAGGGCTTACAGTGTTGTGGCAACACCACCACCACCACCACCAAAGGCCCAATTTTTCTGTCCCTGTTCAACAGGGGCATGTAATTACAATTATTGATTTAATATTTCACAGCTGGGCCCTATGTACAAGGGACACACCATCGGTCTCCTCTCCCTGATAGGACATGGATCTGTGTGTTTACACACACAGATCCACGGTCCTGCTCGGTTACTGGGCAAACGCAGGTGCCCGGCACACGCATAGGGTCCCCAGTGACGCGGCGGGGGTGCGTGCGCCCCCTAGTGGCTTTGCAAGGTGCAACGTCATTTGACGTCCGCCCAGAATAACAGAGTCTTCCGCCCGCCGTCATTTGACGGTGGGCGGTTGACAAGTGGTTAAAATCACTGCTCCCCAAAAAACTGCAGTTTTTAAAACCTCTCTTTTGCATTGATACATGTCCCCTGGGGCAGGACCCGGGTCCCCAAACCCTTTTTAGGACAATAACTTTCATATTTGCCTTTAAAATTAGCACTTTTGATTCCGAACATTCAAGTCCCATAGACTTTAACGGGGTTCGATAGTTTGCACGAACTTTCGGTCCGTTCGCAGGTTCTGGTACGAACCGAACTGGGGGGTGTTCAGCTCATCCCTAGTGTGGAGTGGAGTGTGTGGTGTAGAGCAATGGTTGATAAGGTACAGCCATTCATATCAAAATTAGCTCCTAGGCTTTAGATCCATGAACAAATTGCTCCACAGATGCAATGTTGTGACATTACGAGTGACATCACTGCACTTTCTGTTGGCACAACACTGTCCAACCTCTAACAAGAAAAGAAAAAGAAAGGCGCACCAGCCTCGTGCATTACCGTTGGATAAATTTATTATAGCGAATAAAAGAATCCTACTTACAAACAAACGAAAAAGCCATGCGTATACAAGGAACCACAGAGGCGCAGCAATGCGTCCAAAGCGAATCCACTCGAATCGGTCACGGAGGGATTGACAAAGATCACTGCTGGCTGACGCGTTTCGAAGACAAGTCTTCTTCCTCAGAGCTCAGCGTGCGTCCCAGATCGTAGAGTGAGGTCGGTTAACTCCAGGTGCAGTGACACTGATTCTATCAATGTACACCGCGCCATTACAGCAGCGGACTGTCAGGTCGCGGTCACTACACCTTATGCGTCCAGATGTCTCTACCTTGTAGAGGTAGGTTGACACTTCCTTATGTCAATATCATCATTTGTATATTTTGTCCTCCGGCTGCTGAACTACTAATCCATATGCCATTTATTCATATGTCATTTTTATACATTTAGTTCTTTTTATGGCTAATGTGGGTACTTTACTAGCAGCTTGATGCCTGTGTAAGCTTTTGTCCTACCACTTCTCATTCCCTCCCCTCCCTTATCGTTCCTCCCCCCTTCCTCCTCCTCTCTCTCCCCCCCCCTCCATCTCCAACTATCATTCAGTGTGGGCTGGTTTATTGACTATGTACCGCCCACACTAGTGGGTACTCCACCCCTTGTCCATTGCTAGGGGAGTGTGCATATGCGTGTATATATTGGGTAGTCAGAGAGATGAACACTGCTGAGCTCTGAGGAAGAAGACTTGTCTTTGAAACGCGTCAGCCAGCAGTGATCTTTGTCAATCCCTCCGTGACCGATTCGAGTGGATTCGTTTTGGACGCATTGCTGCGCCTCTGTGGTTCCTTGTATACGCATGGCTTTTTCGTTTGTTTGTAAGTAGGATTCTTTTATTCGCTATAATAAATTTATCCAACGGTAATGCACGAGGCTGGTGCGCCTTTCTTTTTCTTTTCTTGTTATTTACCACTAGGATACCCCTATCTGTGAAGGCAGCAAAGCCAAGTGTCATCCATTTGTTCACTTTCAAACTGTCCGGTATTCCACTTGTGCGCAGGAGTATTTGTTTGTCTTTCGTTATTCAAGGTACTGTCCAACCTCTCCCTGCTGTAGTAAATCACAGTTATAGTGATCTATTGAAAGTTGATTGCAGCAAGTAATAGATCACTATTGGAAGTGATATGCTGCTGAACAGCTGCATGTGGATTGGGGGATCTGGATCAGTTCTGTGTGTGTGTTAAGTATGCTTAGACATAGACTGAACAGGGAGAGCAGCGATTTTTCTAAGTGTAGCGCCCTGCTCCCAATGACTGGGCGCTATGTTAAATTTAGTGGGTGTCTGAGCTTGTAGTTAGCTCAGACTCTGTAAATATTTATGCTAAATTAGCCTCTGTTCCGGCTATGGTGTTGGAAGACTTCCCACTGTTTGCCTGTAGGTGGCGTTACCACCCCAGGCCAATGTGGAAGACTGACAGGCCAGAGTGGATTGGGTACCCCTACCCAGGAACAGTTCAGTGGGTGTGGTCTACCCGCTGAGCATGGTGGGGAAGGGTACTTAAGGGGCAGACCCCATCTTTTGGGGTCCTTCTTCCCCTCATGGCCCTCCTGGCACGAGGAGTGGGTGTGTGATCTTGGCCTCGGGACCATGTTGGTCCGAAGCTGTAACTCTACCAAGTAGGCCCAGTTATGCTGACTAAGGCCCGCACTTTGAAGGTGATCCTGTGCTGTCCGTCCTGCGGGAGGAAGCCACTCGAAGGAGGAAACCAGGGGAGGACCTGTCTTGGAAAAGACAGAGCAGAAGGCTGGTGTCTTGAGGAGGGCCTGGTAATTCTACTGGAGGATGCACCGTAGCTAAAGTTCACCTTTAGTCTGCCGGGTCAGCTTAAAGGCTCTTCGACTGTTTGGCTGGAAGTTCGGGCGCTAAGTCCTGTGGCAGAGGATCCCGGACTATCCAATTTTGTTCACAACCAGTCTGTGGCAGAGACTGGTCCTGGTCATTGTCCGTGCATCATTCTGGCTGCTAGGCCAGGTGATAGGGGCCTAGCCGGGTGAGCAATACCCACTTGAGGGAGAGTGGTGAATGACTTTGTGGTTGAGAAGTTTTCCCCAGTTTTCTGTACTGCGTACCTGAACCTACCCCTTGCCCTTCACCCTTCTACTATTCTTCATATGTTTTATGCAAAATAAAATAAAACCTAACAGCATAAGGTTTTACACCCTGTGTGGACATTGGAGTTCTTACAGACTTTCTTCCCCTAGACAACAAACATAAGGCCCAAATTAAACCAGCAGCTCCTTCGGGGGTGTGCTACATAAAAATACTACACACTACTGGATGGTGATATTTCATGCCAAGGCCCCATTCCTAAGCACCAGTGGGACAATATTTATTTTCCTTTTTTGTTTAGAGCGGCACTACAAGTATAAGCAGGTCACAGTTCAGCGTGTGTGAATTTGTATGTATATGTATGTATATTTTGTGGAATTTCAAATTGAGAATTCAACCCACTCAGATAAGAATGTTTTCGAGCTCCTGCCCTCTTTTATTCATTCATCATTTAACCGCCTGCAGTTATACTACGGCAGGTTGGCGTGGCTGCGCACATCTCTGTACCGGTACGGCAGTCCCATTAATGGCTATAGCCTGCGCATCGCCAGAGCTGATGTGGGTATGCGATGCCCGCCGGCCACCCACAATCGCTCCACAGAGAGCCAGAATGCGGATCTATCAATGTAAACAAACAGATCCCTGTTCTGTCAGAGAAGTAGAAAGATATTTGCTGTTCCTAGTGCTCAGGAACAGCGATCTCTCTCTAATCCCAGTCAGTCCACTCCTCCCACAGTTAGAAACACCTCCATAGGGAACACTTGACTTCTTGATCGCCCCCTAGTGTTAACCCCTTCCCTGCCAATGTCATTTATACAGTGATCAGTGGCTATTTTTAGCTCTGATCAGTTTAATAATGTCACTGGTCCCAAAAAAGTGTCAAAAGTGTCTGATCTGTCTGCTGAAATGTTGCAGTCCCGCTAAAAATCGCTGATCACTGCCATTACTGGAAAAAAAAAATTATAATGAAAATGCCATAAATATATCCCCTATTTTGTAGACGCTATAACTTTTTTACCAAAAATATGTAGAAGAATACATATTGGCCTAAACTAATGAAGACATTTTTTATTTGTTTTGGATATATATTATAGTAAAAAATACAAATATATATATATATATATATATATATATATATATATATATATATATATATATATACACAGTTATGTCCATATATATTTGGACACAGGCACAATTTTCATACTTTTGGCTATGTATGCCATCAGAATAAAATTAAAACAAAACCATCCAAATGAATTTGAAGTGCAGGCTTTCAGCTTTAATTCAAGGGGTTGAACATACTGTAAATATTAAGTACAAATTTTAGGAACTGCAACCATTTCTATAGACACGCCCCATTTTCAGTGGCCTGAATGTAATTGGAGAAATTAATATAATCATAAAAAAATGTTCGTTTTTAATATCTTGTTGAGAATCCTTTACTGGCAATGACTGCCTGAAGTCTGGAACCCATGGACATTACCAAGGACTGGGTTTCCTCCTTTCTGATGCTCTAACTGCAGCAGTCTTCAGTTGTTCTTTGTTTGTGGGTCTTTCTGTCTTTAGTTTTGCCTTCAGCAAGTGAAATGCATTCTCAATTGGGTTGAGATCAGGTGATTGACTCAGCCATAGCAGAATATTTCACTTATTTTCCTTCAAAAGCTCCTGGGTTGCTTTTGCAGTGTGTTTTGGATTATTGTCCATCTGTACTGTGAAGCGTTGTCCAATCAACTTTGCTGCATTTGGCTGGATCTGGGCTGACAGTATAGGGGTCATTTACTATAGTGCTGCGTGCTTATTAGTGCTCAAACTACTGCGATTGTGGTAATTAGCGCCAAAACAGAATTGACAATCGTGCTGGGGCAAAAATACTCCCAAAATCAAATTTAATATAGCTCCCAGACAACAGATAGCACCCAAACCTTTACTCTTGCTAGGACCTGGAGTATTGCACATGGAAATAATGTTTAGAGCATCACATGATCACCTAAATGGTTCTGAAATATGTGGTATATTGTTTAAAGATAATCTGCTTTTAAACAGTGTTAAAAAGTTTTCTATACACTGAAATATGGTTAATCTTCTCAAAAGAGGTAAATTCCCCGTACCTGTACAACTAGGTGCCAGCACAACCGAGCATGCTCAGACCTGCAAACAACTCTAATTTTAACTCCCATGCCTTTTTTACCAAGAGTTATAGTAAATACCAAAATGAGCATTGGGTTAAAAAGCATTTTTTGAGAGTAAAAATTAGAGTTATGTAGCAGAATGCAAGTTTCAGCCATTAATTCGAATGGTACAATTGTAACTTCCCCAAGTAAATACTTTTCATGTTGAGATGAAATGTGTCTTTCTCTCAGAGAAATTGTCCTTGCAACAATGTTGCTTCTTCTTCACCTATGTATTTTGTTTTTAAGAATGCTAGAATGTGGAATGTTTTCATGTTTTGGTAAAATATATTTTTCTCTGGATCTCTCACTTGTTGCTGTCCATCTCACAAAAATATTTACCCAAACTCTCACAGGTGTCTTTACAAACCACAAACAATACCATTGCTGATGCAAATTTCAAATGAGTCACAATTTTGTGTTTTTATTATTTCCAAATGATCATAATTTGAGCCCAACAATGTGATATGTGAACCAACATCAGAAATCAAAATGTAATTGCCAAAAATCAGAGAGTAATATCACTATTCTACACTCACACACCAAGTACCACCAAATATCACAGAATAAATCAAGAAAAATAACTCCTGACTAATGTAATTACACCACCTATATGTCCAAAGAAATTCAGTATTTATGTGTAGGAGGGTTTCACATGTGGTAGCACAGGGGCTAACAGGTTAGCATTTCTGCTTAGCAGCGCTAGGGTTGCTGGTTCGAGTCCCAAATATGCCACTTCATGTAGAAAAGTTATCTGTTCTCCCTATGTTGTTAAACATAACTCTTGATTCAGGGCCTTACACAAATTATGTCTGAATGTAGTATTTATGTGTAGGAGGGTTCCACCACCATTGCAAATTGTGTCATATATTTTCCATTTGTTATTTTGAGGTTTACCCTGCACAGATATCAATGCAAATTTTTTTCATTTGTAAAGAGTGTGTATTCCTAATAAACAGGTGTGAACACTTGAGGCCTACATGAAGAGACAGAATCAATTACACTGGTGGGTGTGTCCTTTACTGTGTGGGTGAGCAATCCTAGCTAAATTATTTAAAGGCCTGCATTTGTGGTGGGTGTTTTAACCTAAGAACAGGCCTGAATCTTTCTTTGCAGTGTGTATATTGGCTTACAAATAGATACGTTTTTGTGTTTTTTTGGGGGTGTGCATAGTTCCTGACCCATACCCCACTAAGGCTGTTGTTTGATGATTGCTTCTAAATCTCACATGTTAGACTTACAACTGCTATGTAATGGTTTAGATGAAAAGGAAGGTTCCTGCTAATTCATTCCTGCTGTTTGTGTCAATGTAGTTTGTGTGCTGCCTTTTCGGCTTTTGTATTAATTTTGTCTGTTTTTTATGATAATTCTGCCATTTAACTTTTTTGGGGTTCGGGGCGAGGACTTCTGATCACCACAAAGGTTTGTCATGGTTGTTATTAGCTTGAGTGTATCCCTGCATTCCTAATGTGATTTGTTTAATGTGTCTAATTTTTAGTGTCCTATTCTTGTAGATTGTAAGCTCTTTTGAGCAGGGCCCTTCCAACTATATTGTCAAATGCTGGAGCATAATTTCCATGTCTTTTATTTAATATTTGTCCCAAGTACATCAATGTAACAAATGTTCTAATGTTGAAATAAAAAAGTTGATTGTTTTTTGCTTTGTGTTTGACTTTTGCAGACTCAAAATACATATTTTTTAAGTGAAAACTATTGATACCCCTTCAAATCTGTATTAAATCTAGTTGCATAAAAAAGTATTTGGATGTGCACACATGTTTGTCCTTGATTAGAAAGTTTAATGGGGAGGGGGAAGAAAACCCCCCAAATAAACAAAACAAAAAAAAATTCCCTGCTCCAAAGCTGAATTTCAGGGCTCTACTAATTATTTTGTGGACTAGGTAAGCCCTCAAATATATCAACTAAATGTGCATTCTCTATAAGCACCGAATTAAGAAAAAAATACCACAAAAACAATTGTTTAAACAAAATTTGGCGTGGGGTCCCCCCCCCAAAATCCATACCCGGCCTTTCAGGTCTGGAAAATATTTTAAGGGGAACTCCACGACAATAAAAAAAAAAAGTTGGCATGGGATCCCCACAAAAGCCATACCAGACCCTTATCTGAGCATGCAGTCTGAAGGTCAGGATAGGGAGGATGAGCGGGCACCCCCCCTCCTGAACTTTTCCCAGGCCACATGCCCTCAACATGGGGGGATGCTTTGGGGTGGGGGGCAGAGCAGGGGGATGCAGCCTGGTATAGTTCAGGAGGGGGGCGCTCGCTCATCCCCTCCCTTTCCTAAACCTCCAGGCTGCATGCTTGGATAAGGGTCTGGTATGGATTTTAGGGGGGACCCCATTTTTTAAATAACATTTTGGCATGGGGGTCCCCTCCGAATCCATACTAGACCTGAAGGGCCTGGTATAGACCTGGGGGGGGGGACGCCATTTTTTTCAAGTTTTTTTTGCTGGCAATTTTTTTTTACATTCAGCTGTCATTGGGGAATCCCGCTGACAGCTGATGACTCATCGGTTGTTAAGGACGCAGCGGCCGTCTTTCCGGCCTCTTGCTTAGCAACCAGCTATATACTGTAAAAATAAGAAACCGCAAAGCTTACATCTTAATCAGCAGTATATGCTGACAATAGGCGAATGCCTAATAGCCAATGCCACATGAGCATGATTGTTACTATAATGTTAATGCCTCAAATGCAAAACATTATTGTATAGAATTAGAATAATCAAACATTAGTACATTTCCTACGGATGATTGTGATCAGCTTAGTAATGTAGTGGTGTGCCCTGCTACCTTCAAAGTGCGCCCTCCTTTCTTTTTTTTTCTTATCACACTGCCTCCACCATGTTTGACAGATGATGTTGTGTGCTTTGGATCATGAGGTGTTCCAAGCTGTCAGGGATCGGATGGGAGACTGAATTGACGAGGTCGGCCTCTCTTATATCTCCTGTCCTGGCTCCGCTGAAGGTGAAACAGAGGAACCCGAAGGACAAGAGGGACACGAGTGCCTGGAGCAGGAGGTCCCGGTAGAACAGTTTGGCAGGGTTTAGCGGACTGGAGTAGCCTGTGATGTGCTGAGTAGGGACAGGTAACAGCCAGGCAGGTAGCCGGGGGATAACAGCAACCAGGAACAAGGACAGGAGCAAGGTCTCAGGAATAGCCAGGTTTGTCAGCAGGCGGGCAGCGAGGTACAAAATCATAGACAGAGCCAGAGTCGGGAACGGAGCCGGGTCAGAGATGGACATCAGTACAGGAACAAGGTTTAAGAGCAAGCCGGGTCAAAATACTGGGAAGACACACAGGAAGAGCAGGATTCAGGAACACAGCTGAGATCAGTCAGCAAAGCACAAGAGCCCAGACTCCCTTTAAATAGGCGGTCTGGCACCAAAGGAGAATTAGGCTCGTGCGTGCGTGCTCGTGCTCGCGCATGTGCGCACGCACATGCGCACCTGCGATTGCGGGCTCTGGCGCGCATGCGCATGCCTGTTTGCCATTCTATGGCAAAGACTATGTGCTTGTGCACGTCTATGTGTAAAACGTCTCACAGGAATTCCCTGACACAAGCCTACTCCGCACTTTTTTTCCTGTCATTTTGGTAAAGATTAATCTTAGTTTCATTCATCCAAAGAATGCTTTTCCAGAACTGGTCTATCTTTTTTAGATTTTTTTTGGCAAAGTCTAATCTGGCTTTTCTATTCTTCAGGCATATGAATAGTTTCCCCCCTCTGGTGAACCCTCTGTATTTGCTCTTGTGAAGTCTTCTCTGGATTGTAGACTTTGACAATGATACGCCCATCTCCTGGAGAGTGTCATTCACTTGCCTGGATGTTGTAAATGGGTTTTTCTTTACCATAGAGAGGATCCTGCGATCATCCACCACTGTTGTCTTCCGTGGACATCCAGGCCTTTTTATGTTGCTGAGCTCATCAGTGCATTCTTCTTTCCTCAGAATGTACCAAAGTGTTGATTTGGCCACCCCTAATGCTGCTGCTATCTCTCTGATGGATGATTTAGTTTTTGAAGCCTTACAATGGCCTGTTTCACTTGCATGGACAGCTCCTTTGAACGCATGATGTAGGTTCACAGCAATAGTTTCCAAATGCAAATACCACACTGATGCCGCGTACACACGACCATTTTTCATGACGAGAAAAATTCAATTTTTAAAATTGGTCATTAAAAACTATCGTGTGTAGGCTCCAGAGCATTTTTCTCGACGAGAAAAATGGCCATTAAAAATTTAGAACATGCTCTATTTTTTCTCAACGTTTTTCACGTCGTCGTTTTTCTCATCGTGAAAAACGGCCGTGTGTATGCTTTAATGACGGGAAAAAAATGAGCATGCTCAGAAGCAAGTTATGAGACGGGATCGCTCATTCTGGTAAAACTAGCATTCAGAATGGAGATAGCACATTCGTCACGCTGTAAAGGACTGAAGAGCATGAGGCTGAAAAGTGCGAATCGTCTCTCACCAAACTTTACTAACACAAGGGTGGCACCATCTGAACGGAACTTCACCTTTATAGTGCCGTCATACATGTTGTCGAACGTGTTGTACGTCACCGCGCTTTGCTCGAGCATTTTTTTTCACGATAGTGTGCAGGCAAGGCAGGCTTGAGAAGAATCACGTCGAGAAAATTGTTGTTTTTTTCAATGACATTAAAAATGGCCGTGTGTACGCGGCATTAGAATCAACTCTAGACCTTTTACCTGCTTAATTGATGAAGAAATAACAAAAGAATTGCCCAAACCTGGCCATAAAACAGCTTTTGATTCAATTGTCCAATTACTTTGACCCTTGAAAAGTGGGTGGCTATTCTTAAGAGCTGTAATTCCTAAACCCTTCATCCGATTTGGATGTACATATCCTCAAATTAAACCTGAGAGTTTAACCCTCTTGGACATGAAGTTCACAAGAGCTTCACAGGTTGCCACTGGAGTCCTCTTCCACTCCTCCATAATGACATCACAGAGCAGGCAGATGTTAGAGACCATGCACTCCTCCACCTTCCATTTGAGGACGCCCCACAGATGCTCAATAGGGTTTAGGTCTGGAGACATGCTTGGCCAGTCCGTCACCTTTACCCTCAGCTTCTTTAGCAAGGCAGTGGTTATCTTGGAGGTGTGTTTGGGGTCATTATGTTGGAATACTGCCCTGCGGCCCAGTCTCCGAGGGGGGGGGGATCATGCTCTGCTTCAGTATGTCACAGTACTCAAGGAACTGGAGCTCCCCATTGCCGGCAGCACTCATGCAGCCCCAGACCAATACACTCCCACCACCATGCTTGACTGTAGGCAAGACACTTGTCTTTGTATGCCTCATCTGGTTGCCGCCACACACGCTTGACACCATCTAAACCAAATAAGTTTATCTTGGTCTCATTAGACCACAGGAAATGGTTCCAGTAATCCATGTCCTGTGGTCTGCTGGTCTTCAGCAAACTGTTTGCAGACTTTCTTGTGCATCATCTTTAGAAGAGACTTCCTTCTGGGATGACAGCCATGTAGACCAATTTGATGCAGTGTGCAGCGTATGGTCTGAGCACTGACAGGCTGACCCCCACCCCCCTTTAACCTCTGCAGCAATGCTGGCAGCACTCATACGTCTATTTCCCAAAGAAAACCTCTGGATATGACGCTGAGCATGTACATGCAACTTCTTTGGTCGACCATGGTGAGGCCTGTTCTGAGGGGAACCTGTCCTGTTAAACTGCTGTATGGTCTTGGACACCATGCTGCAGCTCAGTTTCAGGGTCTTGGCAATCTTTTTATAGTCTAGGCCATCTTTATGTAGAGCAGTGGTTCTCAACCTTTCTAGTGCCGTGACCCCTTGATAAAATATGGTTGTGGGGACCCCTAACAGTAAAATAATTTTCATAGCGTGGGTTGTCTGCACCCAAGGCAAGACAAGTAATTTGCGCCCCTAACCCACGGGCATTTAGTGCTCCCTGAGTCCCTTCCACTCGTAGAGTAATAAAACCCCTTATGGTACATTTTAGGATGTACCGCTCTTTCTCTTTGTTCTCCTTTCTTTCCCTTTTATCTCTCTCTATCCTCATTTCTTGTTTTTTCCCCCACCCACCCCTGTCTCTAGCCATCTTTCTTGTTCTCTCTTTTATTCTTTCTCTCCCTTTTTTCTTTGTTCCTCCCCCTCTTTTCCTCTCCGTTCCATGTAGTCTGTATTTTTATTCCTTCTCTTACTCCTTGGGGGGGGGGGGGTGGGATGAGTGGCAATGCTGGTGGGGAATGGGATAAGTGGCAGTGCTGGTGGTGGGAATGGGATGAGTGGCAGTGCTGGGGGGAGTTCTGATTAGCCAACCTAGGTGCGCTTGATCAAGGTCATCTGCTAATCTGAGAACTGTAGTAGGGACTTTTAATGGCAACTCTAATCACAGGCAGTGTTACTCACTGTGTCTCCAGCTTCACTGTGTCTCTGACTTTGTGGTGTCTCGTAGCAGTGACACCTATGCCTAAATCAGGAGATAGGGTCTCCTCCAGCCCCTCCCACTTTACATTCCTCATCAGTCAGCTGATCTCAAGTCTCTGCCCCCCCAGCCATGCCATGAACAGAATGGGCGGCTGTAAAGAGGCTGAGTGGCGGCCGCAGGCTCCAGCAACAGCCCTGCTGGGCAGACGTGAAAAGGCTTGGAGAGCAGCGGGGGCTTCAGGAACAGCCCAGGATTTGGTGACTCCTGGCAAATCATCATTTGACCCCCAAGTTGAGAACCACTGATGTAGAGCAACAATTATTTTTTTTCAGATCCTCAGAGTTCTTTGCCATGAGGTGCCATGTTGAACGTCCAGTGACGAGTATGAGAGGGTGAGAGCGATAACACCAAATTTAACTCACCTGCTCCCCATTCACACCTAAGACCTTGTAACACTAACAAGTCACATGACACCGGGGAGGAAAAATGGCTAATTCGGCCCAATTTGGACATTTTCACTTAGGGGTGTACTCACTTTTGTTGCCAGCGGTTTAGACATTAATGGCTGTGTGTTGAGTTATTTTTAGGGGACAGCACATTTACACTGTTATACAAGCTGTACACCCACTGCTTTACATTGTAGCAAAGTGTAATTTCTTCAGTGTTGTCACATGAAAAGATATAATAAAATATTTACAAAAATGTGAGGGGTGTACTCACTTTTGTGAGATACTATATATATATATATATATATATATATATATATATATATATATATATATTATATATATATATAGTAATTTAATATGACTTTAATTCGTTTTTTTTTTTGTCCCTAAAAAGATTTGACATTCTGAAGGAAGCATAACAGGAATATATTCATATAATGAGTAATAAAATCTAAATGAATCTTTGTTTAGGTAGAAAGAGCCAATGACATCCAAATTAGCTGCCATTCAGTGTCACTCTGCTATCTCTCTGGCTGCAGACACAATAGATCAGAATGGGGCCGAGTTAATATGCATTACAGATTGCCAGGATGAAAACACATTGATGAAACTATAGAAAAGGCTGTGCTTAAAAGCTTAAATAGGAAATCTATGGGGAAAGCTCAGCTTAGTTGGACATAGAATGTTGCACACAAGACATTGCTTATGGAAGGAGCTTTTTGTTGCACACCTTTAAAAAACAGACCTGGCAAAAATAAACATCATAAGCATAGGATTAAATACTGATGTAGCATAATGTGGATCATAGGATACATTTTTTTTAACAATGTTGTCATTTTTGGCTTGTAAATTTGCTCTGAGAATTCGAGAAACAGTCTGACAATGCAGTGGAGCATATTATTGTAATATAGTAGCTGTGCCAGTTCAGGCTTTTTAAATGCTGCACCTGTAGTTGATTATTATTGGCTGGAACATTGTTTTATCAGCAGTTGATAAGAGAGGTTAAGAAGACGTGCTGTTCCTGCCTCATTTAAATCTATAAGGTTTCATCGCTGAAACAGTGGGGGTTGGCATATTCCTACAAACTGTGGCTACTCCATGTAATAAGATTACCTAATTTTATAACGTGCCAATAAATCTAAAATATGGGCTGGCATGTATAAACTAGCAAAGTAATAAAATAGTTTTCAAATACAAGGTAGAAAGCTCTCCTAATAGCTTAGAGTGACACATGCATACTACAGCAGCAGTGCTTGGCCCCACCCAGGTGGTAAACAGTGCCTAGTATACTGGAGGCAGTGGGAAGCAAGTCCAGCCTGCATATGAGGTCTAGAATAGCATTTTTTGTTGGCTGTTGGGTGTGATAAAGTCACAGACACTTTTTTTTCAAGTGTGCCTATAATTTAAAGAGGCTTTCCACTTTCAAATTAAGATTATTAGGGCCATAAAAAATAAAAAAATAAATAGAAAAGTGCCCCCCCCCCCCATGGAGTTGTCACCACTATCACCCATTTGCTTTAAATTCATTATACAGGACTGTGTATGGGACTACCATACTAAATAAATCACACATAACATATTAGATGAATAACTTGGCAGCGCCCATTTATTATTGGTTTTACCAAATTAAACAAATCTTTATTCACATACAGTAATATAAATAAAACAACCACTTAAATTAATTGTATCCACTAAAACAACAGCTTAGTCACTATGACTCAAGCTGGATAAATTAAAATGAAAAACTTATTAGAATTCTTATTATTAAAACAACAGCTTAGTTTTTGTATCCTGACTCAACCTGAAAAAAAAAATCCCCAGAATCGTAGCAAAGACCATGTGGACTGTGCGCTGTTTGTTCTGTAGGGCTATATATAGAATTTCTAACATGTTATGGGCCCAGGCATAGCCCAGACACCCCTCTAGAGAGAAGTTGAGAAGCCAGTCATAGCCCAGTCAAAGCCGGCTAAAGCAAAAAGTGCAAGATACAGCAATAGAAAAAAATACAAAAGAATAAAATAAAAATGACCAGTAACACAGCTGCAACAAAACTTTCATTTGCAAATCTGACAAACCATAACTGCCAGTCTTGGGAATTCAATATGAAAATGCTGCTAATAGGAGAAGGTACGTGGAAATGTATCAATTAATTTAGGCCAGAACACCCTACAGATGAGTGGATAGTGAAAGATCAAAAAGCCCGGAGCACAATCTCTCTTAGCATAGAACAGTAGTCTCCAAACTGCAGTCCTTTGATTACTTTTATCTGGTGCTTGGGGCACTGTTTTATCCACTGATTACAACAATGGGCCTCATTCCTCCCAATGACACCAATGGTGGGGCTCAACTCCTCCCAATGATACCAATGATGGAGCACAATTCCTCCCACAGACACCAACGATGGGTGCTATTCCTCCCACTGACACCAAAGATGAGGCATTGCTTATTCATACTGATATTAGGATGTTTTCTACTACCACTGGGCACAGTCTGGTCCCCCTAACATCTGAAGGACAGTAAACTGGCCCTTTGTTTTGTTTTTTACAATCAGGTTGTGCTTATTGAGCAGACATGTATACATGAACATAAAAACAGATCTCGGCCAACATCGCCGAGGGCATGACAATACATCTAGTGACATATGACTCATTACATATCGCAGGTATCAATACAGTAAGGAATAATACTGCTGGGGGGGGGGCCCCACGAACTCAGACACAAATTCAAAACAGGGCCAGGCGTTTAACTTGTCAGAAAAATGAGGAGGGGGAAAGGTAGCAGGTACACTCCATCCATCACCAGACACTCCCAAACCCTCACAGACCATCCCAGGAGTCCCCCCCCCCCCCCCGAGGCCACAGGGCCCCAACCGAGGGCAAGGACCCAGGAGAGGCCGCATGGAGCGATCAGGGAGTTATCCACGGCAGCCACACCTTGTCGAATTTCCAAGTGCAACCTCTGCTAATATACGTTAACCTGTACATTGGAATATCAGCATCCACCATGGCCAACCAGGAGGACACAGTCGGAGGGCTAGGGGATATCCACTTGCAAACAATAGATTTTTATTACCATGTTCAAAAATCCGTTGGGCAGAGTGCAGCATAGATTTCTTGGTCTGGTCAATTCGGCTCAGGGAAAGCTTTCTAAGGGCATGTTGCCATGCCGAGTAGGCAGCATCTGTAGGGGCAGCAACAAAGGACCTCTCGCAATCCCCAACCTCCTCCTCCCTTTCCAGCAATTCCTTTGCGCCCTCCCTCTGCAGTAGAGATATCCTGGAGATATATTCCCCCCTGACCCAGGCCTTAAATGCATCCCACCGCACACCGGAGCCGGCCAAGTCCCCGTTAGCAGACCAGTATTTGCAAATAGACTCCGCCATATCCTCCTGTATCCTGTCATCCATTGCCCAGTATCTGGAGAGGCGCCACAGCCTCAACCCCCCGGACTCCACAGGCGACAGATCTAAACAGACGGGCGCATGATCCGATATGCCTCTAGATAGATGACTAGCATCCCGAACCCAATTGAGGGCCGCAGTGGAGGCATATACTAGATCAATGCGGGACAAGGTTTTATACGTAGCCGAATGGCACGTGTACTCCCTGGTAAGAGGGTGAAAGTGTCTCCATACGTCCGTCAGTCCATATGCATCCACCCAGCGGGGGAGGTCCGAAGAGGGCCGGGCCACAGGGTGTAGCCTGTCCATGCCCTGAGAGGGCACCATGTTAAAGTCCCCAAATACATATAGTACCGGTGCATCAAATTCAAGAATTACCCCCATTAATTTGTGTAGTATTGGTATTGAAGCCGGGGGGGTAAATACACCCCAGCCAAGACCAGTCTCTTGTCAAAAATACGAGCGTGGAGGACCACATATCTACCCCCGGGGTCTGTGCGGACATCAATGATTTGGAATGGCAGAGACCTCCTAGTCAGGATACTCACTCCCCGGGCATAGCAGGAGTAGGTGGAGTGATAAGCCGCTCCAACCCAGGCCCTGCGCAGAGCCAGGATTCGTGAGCCCGTTAAGTGAGTCTCCAGGAGTATACAAATATGAGGGTTGACCCTCTGCAGATATTTGAACACCAGTGACCTCTTAACCGCAGAGTTGAGGCCCCTGGTGTTCCAGGAAACAACTCTAACCTGGGTCATCAGGGCGGATACTAAATAAAATCAACCTCACCCCCCTCATACATAAGATCCACAAGGCCCATCTGTGACTCAAGGACCCCCCCCCACCCCACCCCCAGCAAATCGGCCTCCATAAACCTGCAAACGAAAATGATTAGACATGTTACATTATACAAAAATAAAGCTAGAACCATTCTTTCCCACTGCAACAGCAGTATAACATCAGGGTCCCAATGATTCCCCACCCCCCCACCTCGCCACCCCATCCCAATCATGGAGAGCATATACCCCAAACTCCCAGACAACAGGTCTGTTTAGAACAAGTTTCTAATGTGGAGGGCAGTGGACCTGAGGAGTCCACACACTAGTCCAGGTGCTAGATCAGCACCAGAGCCGCTGGCTACCATATCAAAAAAAAAACACACATCTATACAGGTAGCATAGGCATGACTCCCAGACAGTTCAGGATCCAAAACAGAATCAATCGAGGAAGCCACCATCAGTCCCATGAATCCTTAAGGATAGCTGGTGGTAAGTCAAATACGAACATCTCCTACAAGCAGGGGCACACACTTGTGAGGACAGTACTTGAGGCAATAATAGAGCTTCATGCACACCTCAACCCAACATGGGATTCCCCAAAACATGGGGGAAAACAACAGAACTCAGTGGGTTCAGCAAACAAAATGAGATCGGCAAGTCTGGTACAGTAGCAATCAAGGGGCAGCAGCGTGCCCGGTTAACATACCATCACAGCCGCAGAAGAAGGGCTGCCGCCAGCTCAGCGTTGGGGTTGCAGGGTGTCAATCCAAGAGAAGGCTTCCCGCGGTGATGTGAAGATACGAATAGTTTCTCCATCTTGTACCCGGAGGCGCGCAGGGAACATCATGTTGTACCGGATATCTCGGGCGCGGAGCTGGGCCTTGACCTGGTCGAATGACTTCCGCATCTTCTGGGTTTCCATCGAGTAGTCTGGGAAAATTAACACTTTGGTGTTCTCAAATCGGAGCTCCCCCTTACTCCTCGCGGCCCTCAGGACCTCATCCCTATCTCGGAAATTGAGGAATCGGAGGATAAACGTGCGGGGGGGACCTCCGGCAGGATTCGGCCGCGGGGGGATCCGGTGCGCCCGCTCAACCGCATAGAAGGGCGAGAAATGAGCTTCAGGCAAGAGATTACGCATCAGGCCCTCCACAAATTCGGTAGGGGCCTGACCCTCCGCACCCTCTGGAAGACCAACAATCCGGAGGTTATTCCTCCTGTTGCGATTTTCGGCATCGTCGGCCTTGTATTCCAGTGCTTTAATCCTATTGTGCATGGCCCGGAGATCAGAGGAATGTCCTGTCACTGTGTCCTCCACATCACCAATCCGCCGCTCGGCCTCCGAAACCCTGGACCTTATCTTGTCCACATCTTGCCTCATAATCCCCATCTCCATTTGCACAGCCTCAATCTTGGAGGTGAGTGTGGCTTGGCAATTCGCTATGGCTGCCATAATATCCGCCACATAGCTGGGTTGTGGCGGGGCTTCCTCCGCCTGCACTGCCTGGGACGCCATCTTAGTATGTCGCTCCCTACGAGGCCGCACGCAGGCCGGAGGGGAATCCTCGTAGATCTCTGGCAGCGGAGGGAACCGGAGCGTTTTTCCTCCACCTGAGCCACCCCTGCGTGTGCGGCGTCTCATCTGCTATGGGGAGGGAGTCTCGATCGGTGCGTCTACCCGTCCGGATAGGATAAATCACCAGGTAGCCAGCGGAGCTCCGTTATGTGCGACTGTTCAGGTCTCCATCTTGGCCACGCCCCCGGCCCTTTGTTTAGAATGTTTGGAGACCACAGGCATAGAAGAGGGTCAAGTCATGCATAAAATCAAACTGCAAAAGAAATGTGGGAAGGATTACCAAAGGTGCATGAAAGTGCTCATCTCAGCAATAAACTGTATTTGATTAGAAATCTATACCAAACCAAGCTGATGAAAGGCCAGGAAATGCAGGATTATATAAGGTGCACCTTAAAAATGGTTAAATGCCTGAGAGGTGAAGAAGAAGAAAAAAAATTCATGGCACAGCACTATTATCCAGCGGCTTACCAGAATGTTATGAAATGATTGTCACAGCACTTGATGCACATGCAGCTGACAAACTGACATTAGAATATGTTAAGGTCATGCTTGTGGATGAATATATGTGTAAAACAGAAAGAATTATTGGGTGACGGTGCTTCTGTTGCAGAGTCTGCTTTAAAGATGAAAAATAAGAATAAAAACAGTAACATGCAACAAGAAACATGTGGATGTTTTGTGTGCAATAAACAAGGTAATTTACAAGCAGACTGCAGAACCTAGAAAGCTAGAATACAGAAACAAACTAAACTACAAAAGGCCAAAAGTGTGCAAGATAAAACTGATTTTGCTTCAGATAATGAATATGTTTTTAAATCCAAAATTTGCACCTCGTCTTTGCAGGCATGGTGCATTGATTCAGGAGCTACGAGTCACATGACAAATTACAGAAATTTCTTTATTCACCTTGACCAGAGTAAAAAAGAAAAAAGTCACCACAGCTAATGGGCAAACAATGGAATCAGAAGGAAAAGGAGACAGTTTTCTTTATTGTCCTATTTCCTGGAGTGTCACCAAAAAAAATACCTGTGAAACATGTCCCTGTGCTTGAAACTAATCTTTTGTTAGTGAAGAAGCTCACAAAATAGGGCAATGTAATGATCTTCCAAGATGACAGTTTTGTCATCACAAAAAGGATATATCTTACTTGCAAAGGCTAAATTTACAGATGATCTGTATCAGCTGAACTGCAATGAGGTGGTTAATACTGCCAAGGAGGAAAAACATTCAAACTGCATTCACACATGGCACAGTCGCCTTGGGAACAGAAGTCCTGACATAATAAAGAAGTTAACTGAGAATGACTATGCAAGTGGAATAAAAATTAGTCCATGTGATCCAACAATGGAATGCACCAGCTGTATACAGTACAAAGAAAAATGACAAGAAAAGCCTTTCCAAAGCGGAGTACCAGCAGAGCTAAGAAACCTCTGGACTGAATTCATTCAGAACTTTGCAGTCAAATGGAAAAAAGGATTCCAGCAAAGGAGAGGTATTTTCTCACTTTTACAGATGATTACTCCAGGTATGCTACACTATAACCTATACAAAACAAAAGTGAAGTACTAGAGAAAGGTGAACAGTATTTGGCTCAAGTAGGCAACAAATTTGGCAAATGGAACTGAATATACAGATGATAACACACAGGCGATTTTCAAAAAGCATGGCATAATATTTCAAATAACTGTACCATACAACCTAGAACAAAACAGGGTTGCAGAAAGAATGAACTATACTCTATGTGAGAGTGGAAGAACCATGCTTTTTAATGTAGATATGCCAACCACGTACTAGGGGGAGGCAATTATGACCGCATGCTCCATCTCCAAATCGACTACCAGGAAAATCAATTGCGAAAACTCCGTATGAACTGTGGAATGGAAGGGTTCTGAATTTGAACCATCTAAATAATTTTGGAAGCAAAGCATATGTGTACATCAAAAAAGAAAAAAGTAAAAAATGGGATGCTTGTGCAAAGGAAGGTGTACTTGTGGGGTACAGTGAATCTCAAAAGGGATACAGAATTATACACAAAGACACAAACAAGGTAACTATCAATAGAAGTGTAACTGTCGTTGAAACTTCAGTGTGTTCAAGATTTCATTGAACTAACACAAAACCTCAAACTGAGAGAAAATTCCACATCAATGTCACATGAAAATATGCAACAAAGTGACACAGAAATAGAAATTAACACAGACAATCCAAATACTGAACAAGAAGAAACCAGGCCAGAAGAGGCTTCAATCAGGAAATCCACCAGAAGCACTAAAGGTATCCCAGGCAAACATCTGTCCTATGTTGCTTGTGTAGCATTATAACCAGAGTAAGATTCATGGGATGAGATGCAAAGACTTCCAACTCATGAGAAACTAAAGTGGATCACATCATTTGTCAAACCCGCTTACAAGAAACAGATTTATAGTATTTTGTGCAACAACTACATTAGTAAGTAGATGGCAGTGTTTATAGGTTTGTAGCTAATCTCTTTTGTAAAACCCTATGTCTTTTCTCTGTATAATAAAAGTTCCCCATTACTGTCTGCAGTTAAGCAGCAAAACGTGGATTGTGCACTGTTTGTTCTGTAAGGCTATATATAGAATTTTTAACACAACCACTAACTAACACTTTAAGGCCTCATGCACACTGGACATTTTTACAGCTGCTTTTTATAGTGTCAGGCCTCGTACACACGACCGAGTTTCTCGGCAAGAACCAGCAAGAAACTTGCTGGCAGAGATGTCTTGCCGAGAAATTCGTTCGTGTGTATGGTTTCTCGTCGAGAAAACCGACAAGTAACCTCGACGAGAAAATAGAGAACCTGCTCTCTATTTTCTCGTTGAGATTCTCGTCAGCCTGTTTCTCGACGAGAAAAGTGAGTGTGTGTACACTTACCTGTCCGCCGGGAAGCCCGCGCATGTTTGAAATGAATTTGACGCATGCGCGGTAGCTTCCTAGGCATAGATAGGGTATACCAAGATGGCGGCGACGGCATCGACTGTGACGAGCGCATGCTCGTCGTAGTCGATGACGTCACCGCGTACACTCCATTCAAAGAACCGCGGGTTCTTTGAATCGAGTGTCTGTACACTCCGCCGGGACAAGGTTTTTGTCCAAGGATCTCGTCGAAAAAAACGACGTGTTTTTTTCGACGAGAAACTCGGTCGTGTGTACGAGGCCTCAGACTTTTTTCTCTTCAGTCAATAAACCCCCCCCCAGCATGTTATCCTATGTGTCCATGCACACATAGGCTGTTGTATAAACAAGTGTAAACAAAAAAATAGTGCGCTACCACATGAATGACAAAACTGAAAAAATGTGTTAAATTCTTATGTAGAGTTAATATCTCAGGGTTGGTACATTCATAGTCCCAAAAAGAATATAAAAATGGGGATCTTAAAGAAAAAGGTTGATGAAGCAACTTCACAGTTCCCAGGATCCACACATACAACAGAATAACAGCTTGTCTGCAGGTAAGGTAAGGTAAGATTTTCTGTTCATCAAAGAAAGTAATACAATCACCGCCGCTTACCAGATTTGTTGGATCTCAAGTTATAGAGATCAAAAGGGCATGTCAGAACACCACCAGCAAGATAAGGATCAGCATCAATGGATTCCAATGAAGGTGCAGATGTCCCATCTTAAAGATTTGTAAGACTCCTGTTTGCAAAGAATCCTGCACGCCAAATAGATATCCCGACTTGCTTACCGTACCGGTAATATTAACAACTGTGCTATATTGCCCGTCTGATGTCATTATGATGTTTGCCTGATGCCATTGACTAGACATACACAGAGTTTTAGACACATCTCCCTCCTTGGGGACGATTATGCAAATGTGGGCCTGCTCCTTCCTTCTTCCCTCATGGTTTGGTCATCGGTGGGATCCTATTGGGGATTGTCCATCTGATGACACCATGGTGGACTCTTGGTTGGCGCGTGTGTCACGCGCTGCTTTGTGGAGCCATCTATCCACTGAATTTGTTGCCAATCGCGGTAGTTTTGGGCTGCGTGAAATAGGACCTAGCACCATACAGTGTTTGGCTTAGAGCCGAATAGGACCTTTGGTCATGTGACACTGGTGCGTCTTGTCGTCACGTGATGCTGTCCTTCTCCTCTTCGCCAATGGACAGAGTTATACAGGTCCTTATACTGTATGACGCGTGGCGCTCGAGTGTCACAGCGTCATGTGTCAAGGTACCCTCCCCCTTTTTGTCTCTTTTAAAAGCTGGCAGATGTAATGGAGGACTTGTCGATAAGCTTGATGGCGGGGATGCGCCATGCCAGCAAGGAGCTTACTCTGCTTCAACCTGAAGGTAGGCTGTATTGATTGTTAGGGGAGAGGAGTATTTTCCTTCCTCTCAAACATCAGTCATGTTCACTTTGTGTGTTAATACATGACTGTATGGATGCTACTTGGGGAATCTCTAACATTGATTCACTTATATCCCCAGATTGCAAGTTAAATTCAATTGCATGCTGTATGACAGTCATTGCAATAACAAGCAGCTCTGGATGAATAGGAAAATTAGAAAACAAGCTTTGGTCCTTTTGTGCAAGTCCTTGATGCTACAATTAATTTGGTATAGTGCCCCTTTTATTCTTTTTTAGTTACTTACCTTTGTGTCTAGAGCTCTGTGTTCCATGTCATAAGGGATATATAATTGACATTGGAGTTGTTTCACATCATAGAAACTAACATGTCAATATTACCCTCTTTAATTACAATTCGCAGGACTTTGTCATTTGGTTGCTGTGTCCGTGATCTATTGGTGTCTTGGGATTTGTTGGGAGGTGAGGGGATCCACCCTACTCTTGTGCTGCGGGCACTTGGAACACCTCTGTGCCGCTATCCTTGGGAGCCCCGCTGGTTTAGCCACGAATCTGTATGATGATATGTTTGGGTATGTTTCATATGCTTTGTATTGTTGTACTCTATAGGTCAAGCCGCACAGATAATTAATGTTGAAATATGTGTTTTGTTAAAATAGTTTTTATTTGTATTATATAGGGTGATCTCGTCTGGATACTAGCCCCTGACGAAGGGACGAACAGTGTCCCGAAACGCGTTGGGCCTTTTCGGACTTCTTCATGGGATTCACCTATTACTGTATCATCTGTGGTTTTAACTTTGTATATTTGTATACTTGTATCTTATTGTAATAAAACTTTTTTACACTATTCTATTGTTGCCCTTAAAGTCCCAGTTCTGGGGGGTGTTCCTCTTTTGGTAATATTAACAAGGGCAGAAGAAGGAAGACTTCATGGTGTAGTTCGTTTTAAAAAATGTATTCCTCAAAATCAGGACATAACACCAAACAAAGTTAAAAAACAAAGTTCAAAAAGCACGATCACGGCTCTCAGCCTGACCAGCTCAAGCGTAACGTCTAGGATAGTGACTCCACCCAATGCATTTCCCCATAAAAGGATTCTTCAGGGAAAGGAGATTGTATCCAGACGTTAATCACCACACTATTTAAATGCCAAAAAGGGCGCGAACCACAAGAGAGACACCAGAAACTACAATGGGGAATATTAGCAGTTGTGTCACCAGTGTGCCCCATACACAAATGCGTGCAGTCAGATCCTACGAGCAAAATGGTTTAAACTCATCATATAAGGGTCCAGACTGCACACTACAAAGCAGAAAAATCGGCACATAATAGTATGAATTTTATCTTGCTTTTAAACAATTAGATAAAAAAACTCTATCAATTAGAGCACCTAACACACACCTGTTACCAAGTTCCCGCCAAAGGGGAAGGAAATATGCGTACTCGGCTTTCGGGGGTTATACCGGGATGATGCCTGCAGCTGCAGGCATCATTCCGGTACCGATGTTTAGAGCCAGGGATTGGCTTTCCAGGAATAACAAACGATGCGGCTAAAAGCTGCTCGGTTGTTATACCGGAGGAGCGGGAGGGGACATCCCCCCTCCCGCCACCTCCGCCGCTCTTACTGGGCCTCCCGTTCCACCGGGAGACCCGATCCACGATCCGCCACCTCGGGCAGCTAGAGACAGACTGAATCGAAGCCACAAATGGCTTTGATTCAGTCTCTTCACTGTAACCACGGAAGCGACGTCATGACGTCACGTCCGGGTTACTCGGCTGCCAATGGCGCCGAATTTAAAAAAGTACACAGTATTCAGAATCGCCGTTTTCAGCGATCTGAATACTTTGAAGTGCAAAGGAGGGATTGGGGGTCTTTTAGACCTCCGATCTCTTCATAAAGAGTACCTGTCACCACTTATTACTGTCGCAAGGGATGTTTACTATCCTTGTGACAGCAAAAAAGTGATCAATTTTTTTTTTTTAAAAACACTATTTTTAATTATAAAAATAAATAAAATAAATAAGAAAAAAAAATATTTTAAAGCGCCCCTGTCCCCGCGAGCTCGCGCAGCAAAGAAAACGCATACGGAAGTCGCACCCGCATATGAAAACGGCGTTAAAATCACACATGTGAGGTATCACCACGATCGTCAGAGCAAGAGCAATAATTATAGCTGTAGACCTCCTCTGTAACTCTAACCTAGTAGCCGTAAAAAAAAAAATTAAGCATCGCCTATGGAGATTTTAAGGTACCGTAGTTTGTCGCCATTCCACGAGTGCGGGCAATTATAAAGCATGACATGTTTGGTATCTATTTACTCGGCGTAACATCATCTTTCACATTATACAAAAAAATTGGACTAACTTTGCTTTTTAATTTTTTTTAAATTCATGAAAGTTAATTTTTCCAAAAAAGTTGCGTTTAAAACACAGCTGCGCAAATACTGTGTGACATAAAATATTGCAATGATCGCCATTTTATTCTCTAGATTCTCTGCTAAAATAATATATATAATGTTTGGGGTTTCTAAGTAATTTTCTAGCAAAAAATACGCATTTTAACTTGTAAACACCAAATGTCAGAAATGGGCTTAGTCATGAAAGGGTTAAAATGTGGCAAATTATGCCACATCAAAACTATTAAAAATAAAAACATATAAAATGCATAAAAAATGCTAATTAATCTCCATAAGATAAAAGCTGAGGAATATTAATCAGACACTTAGATAATGAAAATGTAAAAAACTCCTAGTGTAGAAAATACATATTAAAAACAAAGGGACAAACTTATTAATAGTGGATGCAGGGATGGACTGGCCATAGGGACTACCGGGAGTTTCCCGGTGGGCGGATGGCTCAGTGGGCCGTTTTAAAAAAAATATATATATATTTTTTTATTTTTTTTGTGGGCTGTTTTTTTATGCAGTTCGGTGGCAGCGGGACCGTGGCAGCAAACTGCGGCCCTCACAAAAATATATATATTTTTTTTTGTGGGCCGTTTTTTATGCAGTTCGGCGGCAGCGGGAGCATGGCAGCAAACAGCGGCGGTGATTCGGGGAAGGTGGCCATCGAGGAGGGCAGTTGGATGTAAAATTCAGAGGGAGAAGAGCTCCACCCCCTCCCTGAGAACCGAAGAGGCGGACAGTAGCGAGCGCGGCCACCCCGGCGCTCCCAGAACCTCGATTCCTCCACCTCTTCTCTGCTCCAGGAACCATGCGGCCTGGGCCGGAGGGCAGGCTGACTGGGAGCCCGGAGGAAGAGAACATGCGCCGCTGTAAGGAGCAGAGCAGCGTGAGCACCCCCGGATCAAGAGGGAGACTCGGCGCTGCCGCTGATGGCCATCAGGTACCTGGCATCCTACACAAACATGCCAGAGCACTGAGACAGCGGGGAGGTGAGCAGAGGAGGGACTGCAGAAAGGGACAGTGCTATGTGGTCTGTCTCAGCCCTCCCCTCTGTCTCTCTGCCCCCTCTGTCTCTCAGTCCCCCCCTCTGTCTCTCAGTCCCCCCTCTTTCAGCCCCCTCCTCTGTCTCTCAGACCCCTCCCCTGTCTCTCAGACCCCTCCCCTGTCTCTCAGACCCCCCTCTGTCTCTCAGAACCCCCCCTCTGTCTCTCAGAACCCCCCTCTGTCTCTCAGAACCCTCCTCTGTCTCTCAGCTCTCCTCCTCTATCTCTCAGCTCTCCTCCTCTGTCTCACAGCTCTCCTCCTCTGTCTCTCAGCTCTCCTCCTCTGTCTCTCAGCTCTCCTCCTCTGTCTCTCAGCTCCCCCTCTGTCTCTCAGATCCCCCCACTGTCTCTAAGCCCCCTCCTCTATCTCTCAGCTCTCCCCCTCTGTCTCTCAGCTCTCCCCCTCTGTCTCTCAGTCCCCCCTCTGTCTCTCAGTCCCCCCTCTGTCTCTCAGCTCTTCCTCTGCCTCTCAGCTCCCCCCTCTGTCTCTTAGACCCCCTCTGTCTCTCAGTTCCCGTGTCTCTCAGTCCCCCCTCTTTTAGCCCCTCCTCTGTCTCTCAGCTCCCCTCTATCTCTCAGACCCCCCTCTGTCTCTCAGCTCTCCTCCTCTGTCTCTCAGCTCTCCTCCTCTGTCTCTCAGCTCTCCTCCTCTGTCTCTCAGCTCTCCCCCTCTGTCTCTCAGCTCCCCCCTCTGTCTCTCAGTCCCCTCCACTGTCTCTCAGCCCCCCTCTGTCTCTCAGCCCCCCTCTGTCTCTCAGCCCCCCCTCTGTCTCTCAGCCCCTCCCCCTCTGTCTCTCAGCCCCCCTGTCTCTCAGCTTCCCCCCTGTCTCTCAGCTTCCCCCTGTCTCTCAGCTCCCCCCTGTCTCTCAGCTCCCCCCTGTCACTCAGCTCCCCCTCTGTCTCTTAGACCCCCCTCTGTCTCTCAGACCCCCCTCTGTCTCTCAGTCCCCCCCTCTGTCTCTCAGTTCCTGTGTCTCTCAGTCCCCCCCTCTTTTATCCCCTCCTCTCTCTCTCAGCTCCCCTCTGTCTCTCAGACCCCTCCTCCGTCTCACAGACCCCCCCTTCGTCTCTCAGACCCCTCCTCCGTCTCTCAGACCCCCTCCTCTGTCTCTCAGACCCCCCTCTGTCTCTCAGCTCTCCTCCTCTGTCTCTCAGCTCTCCTCCTCTGTCTCTCAGCTCTCCTCCTCTGTCTCTCAGCTCTCCCCCTCTGTCTCTCAGCTCCCCCCCTGCCTCTCAGTCCCCTCCACTGTCTCTCAGCCCCCCTCTGTCTCTCAGCTCCCCCCTCTGTCTCTCAGTCCCCTCCACTGTCTCTCAGCCCCCCTCTGTCTCTCAGCCCCCCTCTGTCTCTCAGCCCCCCTCTGTCTCTCAGCCCCCCTGTCTCTCAGCTTCCCCCTGTCTCTCAGCTTTCCCCCTGTCTCTCAGCTCCCCCCTGTCTCTTAGCTCCCCCTCTGTCTCTTAGACCCCCCTCTGTCTCTCAGACCCCCCTCTGTCTCTCAGTCCCCCCTCTGTCTCTCAGTTCCTGTGTCTCTCAGTCCCCCCCTCTTTTATCCCCTCCTCTCTCTCTCAGCTCCCCTCTGTCTCTCAGACCCCTCCTCCGTCTCACAGACCCCCCCTTCGTCTCTCAGACCCCTCCTCCGTCTCTCAGACCCCCTCCTCTGTCTCTCAGACCCCTCCTCTGTCTCTCAGACCCCTCCTCTGTCTCTCAGCTCTCCTCCTCTGTCTCTCAGCTCTCCTCCTCTGTCTCTCTGCTCCCCCCTGTCTCTCAGACCCCTCCACTGTCTCTCAGACCCCTCCACTGTCTCTCAGCTCCCCTCCACTGTCTCTCAGCTCCCCTCCACTGTCTCTCAGCTCCCCTCCACTGTCTCTCAGCTCCCCTCCACTTGTCTCTCAGCTCCCCTCCACTGTCTCTCAGCTCCCCTCCACTGTCTCTCATCTCCCCTCCACTGTCTCTCAGCTCCCCTCCACTGTCTCTCAGCTCCCCTCCACTGTCTCTCAGCTCCCATCCACTGTCTCTCAGCTCCCCCTCTGTCTCTTAGCTTCCCCCTCTGTCTCTCAGCTTCCCCCTCTGTCTCTCAGCTGTCTCTCAGCTCCCCCTCTGTCTTTCAGCTGCTCCTCTGTCTCTCAGCTCCCTCCTATTGTCTCTCAGCTCCCTCCCATTGTCTCTCAGCTCCCCTCCACTGTCTCTCAGCTCCCATCCACTGTCTCTCAGCTCCCCCCTCTGTCTCTTAGCTTCCCCCTCTGTCTCTCAGCTTCCCCCTCTGTCTCTCAGCTGTCTCTCAGCTTCCCCTCTGTCTTTCAGCTGCTCCTCTGTCTCTCAGCTCCCTCCTATTGTCTCTCAGCTCCCTCCCATTGTCTCTCAGCTCCCTCCCATTGTCTCTCAGCTCCCTCCCATTGTCTCTCAGCTCCCTCCCATTGTCTCTCAGCTCCCTCCCATTGTCTCTTAGTTCCCTCCCATTGTCTCTCAGACCCCTCCTCTGTCTCTCAGACCCCTCCTCTGTCTCTCAGACCCCTCCTCTGTCTCTCAAGACCCCCCTCTGTCTCTCAGTCCCCCCCCTCTGTCTCTCAGTTTCCATGTCTCTCAGTCCCCCCCTCTTTTATCCCCTCCTCTCTCTCTCAGCTCCCCTTTGTCTCTCAGACCCCTCCTCTGTCTCTCAGACCCCTCCTCTGTCTCTCAGACCCCTCCTCTGTCTCTCAGCTCTCCTCCTCTGCCCCTCAGGTCCCCCCTGTCTCTCAGACCCCTCCACTGTCTCTCAGACCCCTCCACTGTCTCTCAGCTCCCCTCCAATGTCTCTCAGCTCCCCTCCACTGTCTCTCAGCTCCCCCCTCTGTCTCTCAGCTTCCCCCTCTGTCTCTCAGCTTCCCCCTCTGTCTCTCAGCTTCCCCCTCTGTCTCTCAGCTCCCCCTCTGTCTCTCAGCTCCCCCTCTGTCTCTCAGCTCCCTCCCATTGTCTCTCAGCTCCCTCCCATTGTCTCTCAGCTCCCTCCCATTGTCTCTCAGCTCCCTCCCATTGTCTCTCAGACCCCCCCCTCTGTCTCTCAGACCCCTCCTCTGTCTCTCAGACCCCTCCTCTGTCTCTCAGCCATTCATTTCAATGGTCAGGAGCGGTGTGTACACCGCTCCTCCACCGCCCCAAAGATGCTGCTTGGAGGACTTTCACACTGGGACTGCAGCGGAGCCGTTTTTCAGGGGCTTTACAGGCGCTATTTTTAGCCCAAAAGCGCCTGAAAAACGCCTCAGTGTGTAAGGGGTCCTACACTCACCCCCTCTCTTTTACACTCACTCCCTCTCTCTTACACTCACCCCCTCTCTCACCCACCCCCTCTCATCCCCTTTCCCTCAACCCTCCCTCTCTCTCTCTCTCTCATTCCCCTCTCGCTCACCCTCTCATGATATACAATAATGGAAGTAGGGACCTTTTAGTGGGCGTGATTTTTTGGGGGGGGGGGGTGGGGGGCAGCATTTTATTGAATTAAAGTGGGCCGGTCTGGATGAAGTCCAGGGCCAAATTTTGGTCCCAGTCCAGCCCTGAGTGGATGACACCATATAAAGATTAGGGATGAGCCGAATACCCCCCAGTTCGGTTCGCACCAGAACTTGCGAACGGACCCAAAGTTTGCGCGAACTTTAGAACCCTATTAAATACAATGGATGCGAACGTTCGAAATCAAAAGTGCTAATTATAACGCCTAATATGCAAATCATTGTCCTAAAAAGCGTTTGGGGACCCGGGTTCTGCCCCAGGGGATACATATCAATGCAAAAAAAAAGTTTTAAAAACTGCAGTTTTTTTGGGAGCAGTCATTTTAATGATGCATAAAGTGAAAAAAAAAAAGTGAAATATTCCTTTAAATATCATACCTGGGGGGTGTCTAAAGTATGCCTGTGAAGTGCCACGTGTTTCCCGTGTTTAGAACTGTCCCTGCACAAAATGACATTTCTAAAGGAAAAAAAGCCATTTAAAACTGCTTGCGGCTTTAATGTCATGTCTTGTCCTGGCAATATGGATGAAAATCTTCGATAAAAATGGCATGGCTACCCCATCACCCCCCCCCCTACCCCACCCCTGTAACATTTGTTTTGCTGTCTGTGCACCTGTTCAGAACATTTCACCTCACTTTCCGTCCCAATGACAAATGTTTTTGGAAAAGTGTTTTTTTTATTGAAACAAGGATTGGTGATAAAGCATCAGTAGAGAGGAGACAAATTTTTCCCATATTAACTCTAAAGCCTCGTACACACGATCGGTTTAACTGATGAAAACAGTCCGATGGATGGTTTTCATCAGACCAACCGATCGTGTATGGTACCCATCGGTCTTTTTTCCATCGGATGGAAAAAATAGAACTTGTTTTAAAATTTTCCGATGGATAAAAAACCAATGGGAATTTCCGATCGTCTATGGGCAAGTCCATCGGTTTAAAAACCCACGCATGCTCAGACTGAATTAGGAGACGGGAGCGCTCGTTCTTGTAAAACTAGCGTTCCTAATGGAGAGAGCACATTCGTCATTCTGCAAGTTATTGCTTCGTTTAATGCAGCGCATGTTTTTTTGCTTTCGAACGGTCTTTAAAATGTCATTTTGGCAGCAGAACTTTCTCCTGAGTTCTGACAAATGTATGTCTTTCTTTTTTCTAGTGATCTTAGGAATAATTAGTAAAATTCTTCAAGGCCGACCTCCCAAATTACACCTTTATGTTTTTTGACTCTTAAAATTTGTTGTGCATTTTTTGGTGTGTCAATTTCTCAGAACAACATAATATTTAATTTTTGTAAAATCATGGAGGTTGGTGTCCCTTGTTCTTAATTACACATTGTATTTATGCAATCTTATTGCTACTTCTCAAAAAAACACATCAGGCATGTAGGTTGGCTGAAATCAAATTTCCCTTTATTTCGGAAAAAAACAAATCAAAAACCGAAGGGCAACTATTCCCAAATTAGCAGAGAATATAAAGTCATTAGATCCCAAATGCAGACCTGACTATGATCAATAACAAAATCAACAACAGCATGAAATCAGGAGCAGCAGCCAAAGACATACATCATCCCAAGCTGTGGTACTCCATCAACCTTCAATTTCTGGATGAGCAGCTCGAGGCCAGGGAATCACCTCCTGCTCTTCCTTGTAGCCTTCCTTCCACGCCTCTCTGCAGCGTTCTCTCCACGGCCCCGTCCACGCACCCTTGCAGGCTGGGCCACTGTGGGTGGTGATGTGGCTGAAGGAGGAGGAGAAGGAGGAGAGGGATTGGGCTGATGTGAGAAATGGGTGGCCTCAGTCAGCTGTCCCCTCGCCCCCATGTGTACGGCCGTGTAGATAAGGTGCTCACAAAGGGCCCGTTGTCCCGCCTCCATTCTCAGCAGCTTATCTGAGAGATAGGTGCTAAACCCCTCCGTAGGGTTGAGGGGGGCCCTCATAATGGCAGCAGCCTCCTGAATCATCTTTAGTGACTCCTCCTCAACTTGTGTCATCCGCCGTTGTTTTGGCGGTCTGACGTGGAGGGGAGCCACTTGGGAGATGGTGCTGCCACTAGGCCTGGGGACCTGCTGAGTACCACTGGGCCCTGCCTCCTCCTGCCTGTCACACTCCTGACCCTCTTCCTCCTGGCTTGCCTCATCCTGTTTATAAAATAAAATGTAAATTTCTATTATTTGAGGAATCAATCACACACAATTTTGATCTCATTACTGGTTTATTTTGGAGGGGGGGGGGTGGGATCATTTATGGCTAATCAAAACAGTTCAACTCCATATTACTTAGTGGACAATAATTAGCATCAAAAATACTATACCGGGCTGAAGATGTGAAGATCTGGCTCTTCTAGCTCGGGAGGCTCCTCCTCCGCCTCTGCAGGGGTGGAGGGAAGGGTGGAAGGAACGCTGGAGGGAAGGGTGGAAGGAAGGGTTGAGGGAAGGCTGGAAATAGATTCCCTGGCCTCGATCTGGTCATCCAGAAATTGAAGATGTCTGTAGTACCACAGCTTGGGCTTTACTACATCATCGGCTGCTGCTCCTGATCTCTTGGACTGGCGCACTTCCTTGAATTTTTTTTTATAAGAATTGCGCAGGTTGGTGATTTTATTATTGATCATAGTGTAGTCTGCATCTGGGATCCATGGCTTCATATCCTCGGCTAATTTGGTAATAGTTGCCCGTCGTACATCACTTTTGTGATACGCAGGGTGTTTGAGCTCCCAAAGGTTGCGCTGTTCCTTATACTTTTCAATAAAAACAAGCATCACCTCCGGCTCTCTTAGTTTATGCATCTATTAGGATCAGCAAGTACAAAAAAAAAGGATCAGAATTGATTCTCCTAAACTTATCACAATATTGCCCTTTACAATCATGACCCATTAATATGCCACTGCAGGGCCGAGTTCCCTTCTTACCTTAGTTCACTTTGTGGGTTCACTTCCGGTCGTCCTTACTCCGTGCATCCCTAATAACTTCTTTCCCCTTTTAATACCCTGCGCATGCGTGTAACTCCGCCCTCGTCGCCCGCCCATGACGGACTTTTTCTGCATTTCCCCGCCCCTTAACGATCGGCGCACAGTGTGAGACGGCGACATGTCGCAGACACAGGTGGCTTCTTTAGTTGAAATTACCGACGAGGAAAGCTCGGAGGCGGAAACGTCCCAATCCTGTAAAAAAAGATACAAGGCGACTAATATGTCTTTTTCTGAGATGGCGGAGATGGTGGACATTCTGCGGAGGAAGGATTACGACGGCAAGTATGGCCCATACGACACCCCTAATCTCCGGAAGTCACAAATTATGGATAAAGTGGCGAAGACTCTTTATAAAAAATATGGGGTCAGGAGATCCAAGGAACAACTCCGTAAAAGGTGGTCAGACCTCAAGATCAGGGAGCCGGAGCAGTATAAGAAGCTTATAAAAAGCATAGAAAAAAGTAAGTATATTTTACTGTGTTCTTACACATTGTAATATGTATTCTTCCATGTTTTGCACCATGTGCTTGGCTTGACTGGGTTCACATTTTGAAATCTCATCTTTTAGGTTAAGTTGAGAGTCCACTTATTTGCCCAATGTTTTGACCAATAACTTGCTGCTCTTCCCCCAAACATGTTTGGCACATATCCACGTAAACTACACGTGGGCATGCCTCATTTTACTTCAACAATGTTTATCTACACATTGTTGGCTAGATGATGTGTTGGAAGGAAATTTAGAATGTGACTGAAAGAATAAACTGTATTCTGGGTAAAGGAGATGACACTCCAGCAGTTGTGTACTCTTTTTTGTTCTTGATCAAGATACTATACTCTGGGCCACATGACCAAATTTCTTAACGGTGTCACACACAGGTGGTCCAGTGGATACCTTGGTGGTTATCCAAGTGTATTTGTGAATGTCCTCAAAAATAACATGTTGCTTTGTGGAGTTTGCAAGATCACATATGTTCATGTTGGAACTCAGGGCCAAATATCAATCGTACCCCACTTCAAAACATTAAGGATCCCTTTTCAGGCCTTAAAAAAGTCTGTGTGCTAAAGTATACATTTTGTTGTAAATTCCCATAGGGGAGAGGAGACTGGGAGGACACCATGCTCAGGAGACGAGTAACCCAACACCACAGAAACTCCCCAAAGCTTCCAAAGCAGACCAAGATCAGCAGGTTCAGGAAGCGGAGGTGGAGGAAGCGGAGGTGGAGGAAGGGGAGGTGGAGGAAGGAGAGGTGGAGCTTATCAGCACAACAGGTCAGTGTCTGTCACCACAACTTCAAGGTAAATACAGATGTAGGACTGCCTAGTGTAAAACCTTTTTTTTTGTTTTAGGAACTGAACGTGGGGGTGTGTCAGGAAGTCCAAATCCGCCATTCTCGAGTGCCAGCGCCAAAATAATCATTCAGGAAATCATGGAATGCAGTAGCGAAATGGACATTATGAGAAAGAGAATGATTGTGATTGAGCAAAAATATAAAAACATGATAGATATTTTGGGGAGAATAGTGTGAACCCCCCCCCTTTTGTGTTTTTTGTTATGCGTCTGAAATTATCTCAGGGATTTCCAACATCCCAAATGTGAAAATGCACACACTGAAGACTCAACATGTGCTATCTGCCGTCACAGGATATCTTTGTCCCTGTTTTGGGGGTGCAACCTCTTCCTCCCTCCTCAAGTAGGTGAGAGGAAGGGTTTACATCCCCAAAGCACGACCATTGATCCCCCATGATGGCAGATAGCACATGTTTACCCTAGCCATGGGATCTTGTTGAAGATACCCATTTGAGCCCCAAAAGAAAGTGTGTTTGTTAACATTTGGGATGGATCAGGGGTACCATCACCCCATCTCCAGTTGGTATTTTTCACAGTGTTATTTTATTACTTTTTCAGACTAAAAAAAATGGCTTACGACCCATGCATGTTTCTGCAAAAAAAGCCGCACATAAAAAAAAAAAGGCTAGTATTTCTAAAAAACCCAAAAAAATGCGGTGCAAACAACAAAAACATTTGGGAAGTCTAAAAAAGGTGTGCCTTGTTCTTTCTATGCTCAAGAGCAGTTCTGAAGATGCAAAAACCGTGTTTGTCACTCTGAGTTTTGAGGCTATTTACTAAGGACAATTACACTTGGCACTACTAGAACCTGGGAGACACATAAACCCAAAATACAAGAATGACAACACAAGTTTGTAGGAATTCCATGTTTTTTTTTATTTTTAAAAGGTTAAATACTTGGTCAGATGTGGTCTGGCATTGCGATGGCCCCCCTACCCGTGAAGTACTCTACGTATTTCTGGCGTACTTCACGGGCACTTTGGGGGGCCAAGCCAGTACGGGCAGTGCTGAGGCCGGTCAGATTAATCAGTTCAGATGGACCGGCCTCAGGCCCAAACGATGATACATAATTGGTTGCAAATTTGCGTAGAAAATTGTGCAATATGCAGCAGCAGTAGACGATGTGGTTCAGTTTATAATCCGCCAAATGTATCGCTGTCTGGAACAGGTGGAACCGGCTGGCCATTATCCCAAAGGCATTCTCCACAACTCTCTGGGCTCTGGACAGCCGGTAATTAAAAACCCTCCTCTCCGGGGTGAGGGTGTGTTGGGGAAACGGCCGCATCAGTTGTGGTCCTAGTCCAAAAGCCTCATCCGCAATGAAAACGAACGGGAGCCCTTCAACGTTCTCTGCATCTGGAGGCAGTGAAAGACCCCCAGCCTGCAGACGGTGAGCGAACTCCGTCTCCGCAAATGATCCGCCATCGGACATCCGGCCGTTCTTCCCCACGTCCACATACAGGAACTCGTACCGTGCCGACACCACCGCCATTAACACTATGCTATTAAAACCTTTATAGTTGAAATAGTATGACCCCGAACGGGGGTGGCGGCACTATGTGGACGTGCTTCCCATCAATTGCCCCTCCACAGTTGGGGAAATCCCACCGCTGGGCAAATTGGGAGGCCACAGTCAGCCATTCCTGTGGTGTGCTAGGGAACTGTGGAGTCAAACAAAAAGAAGACATTAGTACGGTTTATGGTTACAGTGCAAGCAGATTACACACAAAAAACATTGTTGAGTAACATTATTATTTAAGGGAGTTTTTCCGACCAATAAACAAAGGCCCACTTAGCAGATGCCTCACCCCCGCTGAGTGGACATTCTAAAATAATCTAAGGGGGGGGGCCTAAGGTGATTGTGGGGGATCCCAAAAAAGGCTCTACCACTCTGCTGAGCTTGATTGAGAACTACTAATTTTTTAACATCTTTAGGGGGGGAGGGAGGGTTGTCAAACTACGAGGGCAATAACCCCCCAAAAATGAAAAGGAAAATAGAAGGCTAGCTGGGTTTGCACCCACGATAGCATGCTGGAGAGGTTAGTGAAGGGAAATAGGCATGTAGGGCCCAAAAAGGGATTTACAGGTAAAAAAAGGCATGTGGAAAATGGGGACATTACCAGGATATTACAAACAGGCATATTTGTGTTAGGAGGAAAAAAAAAAAAAAAAAAAGAGATTCAAAAAAGATAATGTGAGGTTAAAGGAGCATAATTACCTTCATATAGTCCTTCTGCAGGACCTGAATGATGGCCGAACACGTCTCAGGGATAATGATCCCGAGAGCCTGGGGGGAGATGCCTGTTGAGAACTTGAGGTCCTGCAAGCTTCTCCCAGTCGCCAGGTATGTCAACGTGGCAATAAGCCTCTGCTCGGCAGTGATGGCCTGGCGCATCACACTGTCCTGCCTCGTGATATAGGGGGACAGCAAATCCAACAGACGGTGAAATACGGGGTCCGTCATCCTGAGATAATTCCTGAAATCATCAGGGTTATTCTCATGGATTTCCCGCAGCAGAGGCATATGAGAGAATTGGTCTCGCTGTAGCAACCAATTCTTAGTCCATGAACTCCTCCTCACCCTGTTCACAGACTGAACTCGGGTTACAGTGTTAACTGCAACACCAAGCCCAAAGCCAGCATGAGCTCGAGAACGAGAACGCACTTCAAACATGGTTTTAAACCGGTCGGCTGGTCAGAACGCACTCAAACAGAACGCACCGTGGAACAGCAAGGCCTGAAAAGAACGATCTGAAAAACAGTAAACGAACGGCCAAGTCGGCACTGCAAGGCAGTAACGACCTGACTGCACGCACTGAATCACAAATACAAACCCACAAGCACAAACTGAACAACAGGAAACGATCTGCAAAGCACGGAGACTGAAAAGCGCGAATCGGCTCTCACCAAACTTTTACTAACACGCGGTAACACGAAATCAGCAAAAGCAGCCCAAGGGGTGGCGCCATTAGATTTGTTCGGTCCTTTTATAGCGCGTCGTACGTTTTGAACGTGCCGTCGTTTTCTTGCCGTCGGTTTTTAGACTGATGGTGTGTGGCCAAAAACAGTTTCATCGGATTTCCTATGGACAAATCCATCGGACGAAAATCCATAGGTTATCCGATCGTGTGTACAGGGCTTTACAGGAGAGAATTTCCCTTCCTAGGGGTAGATTTCCTCTCACTTCCTGTTGTCTCCCTCCGTTTGCAAGTAGGAGTCGTTTGTAAGTTGGATGTTTGAAAGTAGGGGCCTCTCGTATATACTCTGCAGAAATTTGCCCCTTAGGTGTTGGTGTTGCCACAACACTGTAAGCCCTCACAGTTACTCTTGTTGGGTACCGGAACACCCTGCTGTGAACTATTATATCAGGAATTGTAATTACATGCCATTTTTGAACAGTGGTATGAAAAATTGGGCCTTTGGTGGTGGTGCTGGTGCTACAACACTGTCAGCCCTCACAGTTACTCTTGGTGGGCGCATGAATGGGCCCTACTGTAAATTATTAGATCAAGAATTGTAATTGCATGCCCCTGTTGAAGAGGGGCAGAAAAATTGGGCCTTTGGTGGTGGTGGTGGTGTTGCCACAACACTGTAAGCCCTCACAGTTACTCTTGGTGGGCGCAGGAATGGGCCCTACTGTGAATTATTAGATCAAGAATTGTAATTACATGCCCCTGTTGAACAGGGGCTGAAAAATTGGGCCTAAGGCACTGGTGCCACAACACTGCAACCCCTCACAGATACTGTACTTGGAGCACAGCAATGAGCCCTGTTGCAAAGTATTGCATCAAAAATTGTAATTACACGCCCCTGTTAAACAGGGGCTGAAAAATTGGGCCTTAGGCACTGGTGCTGGTGCCACGACACTGCAACCTCTCCCAGATACTGTAGTTGGAGTGCAGGAATGAGCCCTGCTGCAAAGCATTGCATAAAAAATTGTAATTACATGCCCCTGTTAAACAGGGGCTGAAAAATTGGGCCTTAGCCACTGGTGGCGGCACCCAGAAACAAAAAAGTTCTTCCAAGCTATCATCAAGAATCGGATCATTGAGGAGGAGGAGGATAGTCAGTCAACATAACAGGACAGTCACTCAGCATCAGCATCAGTCTTGAAGGGATGTGACATTTGAAAATAAATTATTCTGTTATATCAGCTTCAGGTGCTTGGTAGCTGGTGGTGATCCAAGACTGGTTCATCTTTATAAAGGTCAGTCGATCAACCGAGTCGGTGGACAGGCGCACCCTGTGATCCATGACAAAGCCTCCAGCAGCACTAAATGTGCGTTCCGAAAGAACGCTGGATGCAGGACAGGCCAGTAGCTCAATTGCATACTGTGCAAGCTCCGGCCAGGGATCCATCCTCAACACCCAGTAAGCCAGAGGATTTTCGGTGGGAAAGGTGTCCAAGTCTGACCTTGCCCCTAGGTATTCCTGCACCATGTATATCAGACGCTGGCGATGGTTGCTGGAATAGATCATACCTTGGGGCTGTGGACTAAAAAATTGTCTGAACGCATCGGTCAGACGGCCACCTTCTCCACCGCTCCTTCTGCTACTGACCGAAGCCTCAGCAACTCGTTGTCCAGGACCAGGAGTTTGTAACCTCCCAGTCTCTGGGAACGCGTTGCACAGACCTTTCTGCAAGGCCTCCCGGAGTTGTCTCATCCTCTGCTCTCTCTGCGACAGCAAGATAAGGTCCGCAACCTTACCCTTGTACCGTGGATCAAGGAGAGTGGCCAGACAGTAATGGTCCCTCTCCTTGATCTGAAGAATACGAGGATCCTTCCGCAGACTTTGCAGGATCAGGGAGGCCATGTAAAATAGGTTAGCTGAGGCATTCGGTCCGGAGTCCTCTGGGTCACTAAGGACGACATGATCCGCAGCCACCTCCTCCCAGCCACGTACAAGTCCACGGGTTTGTTGGGACTGTAAATCATCCCTAAAAGACTGCTGCTGTTGATGCTGAGTGCCATGCTCCACCTCCATGCTGACACAATCCTCCTCCTCCTCCTCCTCGTCCTCTTCCTGTGTGATGGGTGGGACAAAGGAACACTGTCTCGGTAAAGGGGGCCTTGAGAGGCAAAGAAGTCCTCCTCTTTCTGCCTCTGTTCTGCCTCAAGTGCCCTGTCCATTATTCCCCGCAGCGTATGCTTCAACAGGTGGACAAGAGGTACAGTGTCACTGATGCATGCACTGTCACTGCTCACCATCCTCGTGGCCTCCTCAAATGGTGCCAGGACAGTGCATGCATCCCTGATCATGCCCCACTGGCGTAGTGAAAAAAACCTGAGCTCCCCTGACCCTGTCCTGGTACCGTAGTCGCACAGGTACTCATTGATGGCCCTCTGCTGCGTGTGCAGCCGCTGCAGCATGGCCAACGTTGAGTTCCAACCTGGTGGGCATGTCACATATAAGGCGGTTCTTGGGCAGGTTCAACTCCTTTTGCAGCTCAGCCAGCCGAGCACTGGCATTATATGATCTGCGGAAATGCAAACAGACTTTCCTGGCCTTCCTTAGGACATCCTGTAAGCCCGGGTACCTGCCCAAGAACCGCTGCACCACCAGGTTAAGGACGTGAGCCACACAGGGCACATGGGTCAGTTGTCCCTGTCGGAGGGCGGAGAGGAGGTTGGTGCCATTGTCGCAAACCACCATTCCTGGCTTAAGCTGGCATGGCGTCAACCACCTCTCTGCCTGCCCCTGCAGAGCAGACAGAACCTCTGCCCCAGTGTGGCTCCTGTCCCCAAAACACACCAGCGCAAGCACGGCATGGCATCTTTTTGCCTGCGTACTTGCGTAGGCCCTTGAACGCCTACGGAGCACCGCTGGTTCCGGAGACAAAGCACAGGAAGAGGTCATGGAGGAAGAAGAAGAGGAGGGGGTGGAGGAGAGAGGTGTGTCACAACCAGTAGTAGCATTTTGGAAACGTGGCGGCGGAACAACCTCCAACACTACTGCACCTTGTCCTGCATCCTTCCCAGCTGCCAAAAGAGTGACCCAATGGGCCGTAAATGAAAGGTAACGTCCCTGTCCATGCCTGCTGGACCATGAGTCAGCGGTAATATGCACCTTACCGCTGACCGCCCTGTCCAGCGAGGCATGGACATTGCCTTCCACATGCCGGTGGAGAGCCAGAATCGCCTTCCGTGAGAAAAAGTGGCGTTTGAGAACCTGCCACTGAGGAACCGCACATTGCATAAACTCACGGTAGGGGGCCGAGTCTACCAACTGAAAAGGCAGCAGTTGAATTGCTAGCAATTTAGCCAAGCTAGCATTCAACCGCTGGGCATGTGGATGGCTGGGAGTGAACTTCTTTCGACGGTCCAGCAGCTGGGGCAGGGAAATTTGCCTGCTACAATCGGACGTCGGTGTACTGCTAGCAGAGTGCCCGCAAGTACTTGGCTGTGACACACCTAATTCTACACCTTCATTCCTCTCAGTGTAGGTTTCAGAGAGGACTGAAGGTATAGTGGGGCTGGAGATCCCAGCTGATGAGGAGCAAGGAGAGGTCCGCTTTGTTCTTTGGTGTGGATCTTTAAGGTACGCTTGCCAACGAGCTGCATGGCAGGTCAACATATGTCTGTTCAAGCAAGTGGTGCCCAAGCGGCTGATGTTTTGGCCACGCGAGATAAGCTTGAGACATATGTTGCAAATAGCAGCGGTGCGATCTGATGCACTCGAATCAAAAAAGGCACACACCAAAGAACTTTTGGAATAACGGGCAGAGGCAGCGCCCTGCACAGGCGTAGCTCTGCAGTGTGATTCAGTCGGTGTGCTGCCCTTACGCTGGCCCCCGGAGGGCATCCTGCCTCGTTGAAGATGTGCCTCCTCCTCATCCTCCTCCTCCTCTCTCCTATCAGGCACCCACGTGGAGTCAGTGACCTCATCATCCCCTCCCTCCTCATCACTGGAGCCAATCTGGCAGTATGCTGCAGCTGCTGGAACATGACTGCCAGATTGCTGTCCTTCTTGAGCATCCCCTCTCTCTGCGCTCACGCTACTGCCTTCCTCTAGCTGGGTGTCATCATCAGACCCTTCGAAACGCTGGGCATCCTCCTGGAGCATGTACCCAACACTGTGCTCAAACAGTTCGGGGGACTCCTCAGGAGGACATGGTGGGTCTAGGGAAGGAGTGACTGATGATGACATTGATACGAGGGAAGAGGACGCTTTGGCAGCTGCTTTGCCAGTACCCTGAGCCTGGGTGAGAGAGGATGAGGAGGATGAGGAGGGCTTGGTCATCCACTCTACCAAGTCTTCGGCATGATGCGGCTCAACACGTCCAGCTGCTGAAAATAAGGACAAGCATGTCCCATGGCCACGTGCTGATGACAATGCACCATGTCCACGACCAGCACTGTTGCCCCCAGACACAGAGCCTGCTTGCCCTCTTTTATTGGCTCGTGACTGTCTGCCTCTCTTTGTTGGCCTTCCAGACATAGTAATGGCCTGCAGGGTGATGGGAAAACCAGCAATTGGGTAGTGTATATTGTGCTGGAGGCACACAACACCCATTAACTCCAGCAGATGCCTTTATTAGAGAACAGCAATAACGGGTATATACAGGTGTATACTGTGCCACTAACTCCTGCAGATGCCTGTATTAGAGAACAGCAATGACGGGTATATACAGGTGTATACTGTGCCACTAACTCCTGCAGATGCCTGTATTAGAGAACAGCAATGACGGGTATATACAGGTGTATACTGTGCCACTAACTCCTGCAGATGCCTGTATTAGAGAACAGCAATGACGGGTATATACAGGTGTATACTGTGCCACTAACTCCTGCAGATGCCTGTATTATAGAATAGCAATGACGGGTATATACAGGTGTATACTGTGCCACTAACTCCTGCAGATGCCTGTATTAGAGAACAGCAATGACGGGTATATACAGGTGTACACTGTGCCACTAACTCCTGCAGATGCCTGTATTAGAGAACAGCAATGACGGGTATATACAGGTGTATACTGTGCCACTAACTCCTGCAGATGCCTGTATTAGAGAACAGAAATGACTGGTATATACAGGTGTACACTGTGCCACTAACTCCTGCAGATGCCTGTATTAGGGAACAGCAATGACGGGTATATACAGGTGTACACTGTGCCACTAACTCCTGCAGATGCCTGTATTAGAGAACAGCAATGACGGGTATATACAGGTGTACACTGTGCCACTAACTCCTGCAGATGCCTGTATTAGAGAACAGCAATGACGAGTATATACAGGTGTATACTGTGCCACTAACTCCTGCAGATGCCTGTATTAGAGAACAGCAATGACGGGTATATACAGGTGTACACTGTGCCACTAACTCCTGCAGATGCCTGTATTAGAGAACAACAATGACGGGTATATACAGGTGTACACTGTGCCACTAACTCCTGCAGATGCCTGTATTAAGAGAACAGCAATGACGGGTATATACAGGTGTATACTGTGCTACTAACTCCTGCAGATGCCTGTATTAGAGAACAACATGGCCTGGGGAATGCCCAGGAAAAAACCAAGCCTACTTACCGACCAGCTCGCTGACAACCAATTGACCTGTCTAACAGTATGCGTTAAAAACAGGGGTTTGTCCGCACGCATTTGCAAACGCATGCGTGAGCCACAGAGCCACGCCAAGGCCCCCTGGAGTCTGTGGTCCTACACTAATAATGAGTGTCCCCACAATGGAGGCACATGCATTCTGATGGTTAGATGAGGGCAGGTGGACTGAAGGGGAGCCACCCCTCCTTAAAGGTACAGGAGCACACCAAACACCCAGCATGTAGCACAATGGCTGCAAAGGTGCTGGTGCGTTGCTGGACCAATACAAACACCATAGGTGAAAACAAAAACCATGTCCACCGCCCCCATCTATAGCTGGCTATCACGGTAAGTAGCATTGGAAGGCTAAAGCAGATAACAACATAGCCTGGGGAATGCCCAGGGAAAAACCAAGCCTACTTACCGACCAGCTCGCTGACAACCAATTGACCTGTCTAACAGTATGTGTTAAAAACAGGGGTTTGTCCGCACGCATTTGCAAACGCATGCGTGAGCCACAGAGCCACGCCAAGGCCCCCTGGAATCTGTGGTCCTACACTAACAATGAGTGTCCCCACAATGGAGGCACATGCATTCTGATGGTTAGATGAGGGCAGGTGGACTGAAGGGGAGCCACCCCTCCTTAAAGGTACAGGAGCACACCAAACACCCAGCATGTAGCACAATGGCTGCAAAGGTGCTGGTGCGTTGCTGGACCAATACAAACACCATAGGTGAAAACAAAAACCATGTCCACCGCCCCCATCTATAGCTGGCTATCACGGTAAGTAGCATTGGAAGGCTAAAGCAGATAACAACATGGCCTGGGGAATGCCCAGGGAAAAACCAAGCCTACTTACCGACCAGCTCGCTGACAACCAATTGACCTGTCTAACAGTATGCGTTAAAAACAGGGGTTTGTCCGCACGCATTTGCTGTATTAGAGAACAGCAATGACGGGTATATACAGGTGTATACTGTGCCACTAACTCCTGCAGATGCCTGTCTTAGAGAACAGCAATGACGAGTATATACAGGTGTACACTGTGCCACTAACTCCTGCAGATGCCTGTATTAGAGAACAGCAATGACGGCTATATACAGGTGTACACTGTGCCACTAACTCCTGCAGATGCCTGTATTAGAGAACAGCAATGACAGGTATATACAGGTGTATACTGTGCCACTAACTCCTGCAGATGCCTGTATTAGAGAACAGCAATGACGGGTATATACAGGTGTATACTGTGCCACTAACTCCTGCAGATGCCTGTATTATGGAACAGCAATGATGGGTATATACAGGTGTACACTGTGCCACTAACTCCTGCAGATGCCTGTATTAGAGAACAGCAATGACGGCTATATACAGGTGTACACTGTGCCACTAACTCCTGCAGATGCCTGTATTATAGAACAGCAATGACGGGTATATACAGGTGTACACTGTGCCACTAACTCCTGCAGATGCCTGTATTAGAGAACAGCAATGACGGGTATATACAGGTGTATACTGTGCCACTAACTCTTGCAGATGCCTGTATTAGAGAACAGCAATGACGGCTATATACAGGTGTACACTGTGCCACTAACTCCTGCAGATGCCTGTATTAGAGAACAGCAATGACGGGTATATACAGGTGTATACTGTGCCACTAACTCCTGCAGATGCCTGTATTAGAGAACAGCAATGACGGGTATATACAGGTGTATACTGTGCCACTAACTCCTGCAGATGCCTGTATTATAGAACAGCAATGACGGGTATATACAGGTGTACGCTGTGCCACTAATTCCTGCAGATGCCTGTATTAGAGAACAGCAATGACGGCTATATACAGGTGTACACTGTGCCACTAACTCCTGCAGATGCCTGTATTATAGAACAGCAATGACGGGTATATACAGGTGTATACTGTGCCACTAACTCCTGCAGATGCCTGTATTAGAGAACATCAATGACGGGTATATACAGGTGTATACTGTGCCACTAACTCCTGCAGATGCCTGTATTAGAGAACAGCAATGACGGCTATATACAGGTGTATACTGTGCCACTAACTCCTGCAGATGCCTGTATTAGAGAACAGCAATGACGGCTATATACAGGTGTATACTGTGCTGGGGGCACACAACACCCACTAACTCCTGCAGATGCCTGAGAAAAGAATAGAACATATAACACACTGTCCCTGCCTATGTATCTCTTTCCCTGCCTGCCTATCTAGCTAAGAGAACAGCAATAAAGTGTAGATCCAGGTGTATACTGTGCTGGAGGCACACAACACCCACTAACTCCTGCAAATGCCTGAGAAACAAATAGAACATAGAACACACTGTCCCTGCCTATGTATCTCTTTCCCTGCACGCCGGAACACACTGCACAAGGCCGCCGCGCTGGCGGCCTTTTATAGTGTGGGGCATGTACTAAACCCCCCTGAGCTATGATTGGCCACAGGCATCCTGCCTGTGGCCAATTATGGCTCTCCTTGCTGCCGGTGCTGTGATTGGCCAAGCATGCGGGGTCACAGTACATGCTTGGCCAATCACAGCGCCGGAAATGCAGTGCGATGGTGCAGTGCATTGTGGGCCGTTCGCGTCACACAAATTTGGCGCGAACGGCCCATAATGTTCGCAATTCGGTGAACAGACGAACAGGCGATGTTCAAGTCGAACATGCGTTCTACTCGAACATCAAGCTCATCCCTAATAAAGATATTATTCCTTATGAAAACCCTCCAGCAACAAGAAACCCCCACCCAAAACAGAGGAGGGGGGAAATCAATGCACAGAGTAGAATGGGATTTAACTGTTATTTATATGGCAATTAATATCCTATTCTATGTTGAGTCCGAGGGGACTATAACTTTAGATATCAAATATCCACCTGGTCTCTCTACGAGAGATATACCTCCACATATCACTCCCTCTCTAGTGGGGGACAAACTTTTCAATTCCAATGACTTGTAGTAAGGATGTATTTCGGTCATGGACCTGACGAAAATGTCTAGAGACACTATGGCCTATAAAGCCTCTACGGATGTTAGAGAGATGCTCCCCTATATGAATATTGAGAGCCCTGGTGGTCTGTCCCACATACTGGTACCCGCACGGGCACCTCAAGAGGTATATGACCCCCACCATACTACAAGTGATGAACTCAGAAATTTGGTACGTCTTGGAGGTCACCTGGGAAGAAAAAATGGAAGTACGGATAGTCTGAGAATTTAAACAAACACTACACCTTTTACAAGGAAAAAAACCTCCAAGGTTCCCAAACATGATGGGACATTGGGGTGGATCAACAGCACTAGGTGCAACTAAATCTTTCAAAGACCGGTTCCGTCTGAATAGATCCATGGGTCTATCTGTAAGGTGGGTCCTAAAACCTTGTCACATTTGAGAACTTGCCAATGTTTTTTAAAAATCCTATTTATCCAGTAATATTGTGTGGAAAAGGTGGTGAGGAAAGACCATTCAAAATCTTTAGGATTCTTAGAAACATAAATTTTTTTGGGGACTAATAAATCCTCTCTTTCAAGGGATGAAACAGCTTCCAAATCCCTATCTAGGGTCTTAGAGTCATATCCTTTCTCAATGAAACGTTCTCTCAAAACATTTGCTTGTATCTGAAAATCCTCAGAATGGGTACAATTACGTTTCATGTGACGGAACTGACCCTTAGGGATAGCCTTCAACCAATTAGGGTGATGGTTGCCGTTAATAGGAATATAACCATTCCTATCTGTACTTTAAAAAAATGTTTTGGTACATAAACGTCCTCCCTCCTTAAAAATCGTCAGGTCTAGAAAGTTAATGGAACTATCACTAAATTCATAGGTGAATCTAATCCCCCATTGATTGAGGTTAAGATCAGCCATGAACATATGTAATGCCTGCTCCCCCCCTCCCTCCAAAGGAAGAAGGCATCATCGACATAACGTCGCCAAAAAAGGAGGCGTGGCTCATTTCGGGTGAATAAAAAATTGTTCTCCCAAAGTGCCATAAAAAGACTGGGGGCATATTTGGCCCCCATCGCTACCCCAGTCTTTTGTAAATAAAAATCTCCCCCATAATAAAAATAATCATGTTCCATGGCAAACTTGAGTAATAACATAATAAATTCCAAGGTGGTGTTTGAATGAATAGATTCACGTTTGAGAAAAAAATCTCACAGCAATGTATCCTAGTTCATGCGGTATGATGGTGTACAGCAACGTAACGTCAGCTGTCACCAAAAGAACATCGTCCCCCACTTCGCGCCGGGAAATCTCATTGATAATCTGCATAGAATCACCAAGAAATGCCGGAGTCTTCTTGACCAGTGGCTGAATAATTATTGTATTACTTTCTTTGATGAACAGAAAATCTTACCTTACCTGCAGACAAGCTGTTATTCTGTTGTATGTGTGGATCCTGGGAACTGTGAAGTTGCTTCATCAACCTTTTTCTTTAGGATCCCCATTTTTATATTCTTTTTGGGACTATGAATGTACCAACCCTGAGATATTAACTCTACGTAAGAATTTAACACATTTTTTCAGTTTTGTCATTCATGTGGTAGCGCACTATTTTTTTGTTTACACTTCCATGGACTGAATATTTAAGGTTTTTAGTTGCTGCACCATTTTTTCATTATATTTGGTTTATATACCACTCTGATTATTATTAATTTCACATTTTTCACTATATTTTTTCACTTGGTTATTGATTTAATAGGGTTTAGCACAGATTTTTTTTCACTATATTGCTTAACACATAGGCTGTTATCAGCAGTTTTTGGCAGGGGCGTTTTCTAGCTGGAAAAAACCCCAAGAATTAGTGGGTGTCACGTACCTGGACAGAGTATGAAATGACGAGGTCATCCTCTCTTATATCTCCTGCCCTGGTCCCGCTGAGAGTGGAGACAGGAGAAACCAAGGGACAGGAGGAACACGAGTGCCTGCAGATGTAGCCCTGGAAGCCTGGAGCAGATGATGCGACTCTTGGAAGGCAGAAAGTCACAGCAGGTCGCAGGAACAAAGTTGCAGATACCCGGGTCAAAGAACTTTTTGTTGCTCGCCTGGGCTTTAGAGATGGTATCCTGGAGTAATTTGTTGCTAGAGTTGAAAAAGTCCAGTCTGTCTTGTACAGCAGGTACGGAGGACTCTATAGGAAGCTCAGGCAAAAAGGAAGGGTGATATCCATAATTGGCAGAAAAGGGTGATTGCTTGGTAGCAGAGTGAATGGAATTGTTATGAGCAAACTCCGCCAGTGGGAGAACAGAAGACCAGTCATCCTGAGAGAAAGAGGAGAAGCACCGTAGGTAGATATTGCTCCAAGGTCAGGTTAGTCCTCTCCGTCTGTCCATTTGTCTGAGGGTGATAAGCAGTGGACAGACGAAGTTCAATGTTTAATGCTTCACACAGGGACCTCCAAAATGTGGAGGTGAACTGCACCCCTCGATCAGACACAATGTTGTAGGGGATTCCATGCAGTTTTACAATTTCTTTGATAAATGTGGAGGCCGTCTCAGCGGCAGAAGGGGTGCCTTGTAGGGGTACAAAATGTGCCATTTTGGTCAGACGATCCACCACAATAAATATGGAAGTGAAGTTCTCAGACGGGGGAAGTTTCACAATGAAATCCATAGATATTATGCTCCAAGGTTTCTTTGGCATAGGAAGACTTTCTAGTAGACCCCAAGTCTTGGTTCGATTGGTTTTACAGCGTAGGCATATCACACAGGATCTTATATATTTGTTACAGTCCTGTGTCAGGTCGGGCCACCAAAAAGAACGGAAAATTAAGTCTATGGTCTTATGGATACCGAAATGGCCCGCCAGGGGGGGATCATGACACCGTTTGAGAACAGAGACTCTGAACTGTTCTGGGACAAAGATCTGTTCATTGTGATAGTAGAGCCCTTTTCCTAAATTGGAGGGATAAATCTTGAGAAGGGGGGTGCTCTGTCACATCTGCTTTTATTTGGGACATCAGGTCTGATTGAAGAAGGAGGAAATTCTTGGCTGGCAGGATGGTGTCTGGCTCTGAGGGTTGGACTTGATCATGAAACATGCGTGACAGCTAGGGATGGGCTATCTGTTCGAGTCGAACATGAGTTCGACTCAAACATTGCCCATTCGCCCATTCGCTGAACAGTGAACAATTTGGGGTGTTCGCGGCAAATTCGAAAAGCCGCGGAACACCCTTTAAAAGTCTATTGGAGAGATCAAAAGTGCTAATTTTAAAGGTTAATATGCAAGTTATTGTCATAAAAGGTGTTTAGGGACCTGGGTCCTGCCTCAGGGGACATGTATCAATGCAAAAAAAAGTTTTAAAAACTGCAGTTTTTTCGGGAGCAGTGATTTTAATAATGCTTAAAGTGAAACATTAAAAGTGAAATATTCCTTTAAATTTCATACCTATAGTATGCCTGTAAAGTAGCGCATGTTTCCGTGCTTAGAAAAGTCCCTGCACAAAATGACATTTCTAAAGGAAAAAAGGTAATTTAAAACTGATCACGGCTATAATGAATTGTCAGGTCCCGGCAATACAGATCTAAGTAATTGAAAAAAAAAACAGCATGGGTTCCCCCCTTAGTTCATTACCAGGCCCTTTGGGTCTGGTATGAATATTAAGAGGAACCCCGAACCAAAATAAAAAAAAAAAAGCTTTGGGGTCCCCCCAAAATCATTTTTTTTTTAAATGGTGTGGGGTTCCCCCCAAAAATCCATACCAGACCCTTATCCGAGCATGCAACCTGTCAGGCTGCAGGAAAAGAGGGGGGCGAGAGAGCGCCCCCCCCCCTGAACCGTACCAGGCCACATGCCCTTAACATGGGGAGGATTTCCCTGTCCCCATGTTGATGAACCATACCAGGCCACATGCCCTCAACATGGGGAGGATTTCCCTTGCCCGGTGGTTGTGGGGGTCTACGGGCGGGGGCTTATTTGGAATCTGGAAGCCCCCTTTAACAAAGGGGACCCCTAGATGCCGGCCCCCTCCTATGTGAATTGGTAACGGGGTACATTTTACCCCTACCATTTCACTCAAAAAAGTGACAAAAAAGGTAAAAAAAAAAAAAAACACACACACACAGCTTGGGACAATAATCCAGCGCTGTAAATCCTTCTACAACCCTGACCCGCCGCTACGAACAATACAGCCTCCTCCGAGACTCCCAGCCGAATGACGTGTTACCCGTCTGACATTTCTTATATAACCGAGGGTGGGGCCACCCGTGACGTGGAAGGGTGACCCCGCCCCCCCTGTGACACACCAGGGAAACCGCCGGAAACCCCCATTGCGTCACAGGGGGGGAGGCTGTATTGTTCGTAGCGGCGGGTCCCGGTTGTAGAAGGATTTACAGCGGTGGAATTTTTTTTAAAGGACTTGTCCCAAGCTGTGTGTGTGGTTTTTTTTACCTTTTTTGTCACTTTTTTGGGTGAAATGGTAGGGGTACAATGTAACCCGTTACCAATTCACATAGGGTGGTCCGGCATCTGGGAGTCCCCTTTGTGAAAGGGGGCTTCCAGATTCCGAATAGCCCCCCACCCGCAGACCCCCACAACCACCGGGCAAGGGTTGTGGGGATGAGGCCCTTGTCCTCATTAACATGACCTGAAGGGTCTGGTATGGCTTTTTGGGGGGAACCCCACGCCATTTTTTTTTAAAATGGCGCAGGGTTCCCGTTAATATCCATACCAGACCTGAAGGTACCCGACAATTCATTATAGCAACAATCAGTTTTAAATGACTTTTTTTCCTTTAGAAATGTCATTTTGTGCAAGGACTTTTTTAAGCATGGGAAATGAGCGCTACTTTACAGGCATACTATACACACACCCCAGGTACGAAATTTAAAGGAATATTTCACTTTTATTGTTTCACTTTAAGCATTATTAAAATCACTGCTCCAGAAAAAACAGCCATTTTTAAAACTATTTTTTGCATTGATACATGTCCCCTGGGGCAGGACCCAGGTCCCCAAACACTTTTTATGATAATAACTTGCATATAAGCCTTTAAAATTAGCACTTTAGATTTCTCCCATAGACTTTTACAGGGTGTTCCGCGGCTTTTCGAATTTGCCGCGAACACCCCAAATTGTTCGCTGTTCGGCAAACGGGCGAACAGGCAATGCTCGAGTCGAACATGAGTTCGACTCGAACTCGAAGCTCATCCCTAATCCTTATGTTTAATTTTCTACAATAAATATTCAAAGCAGAGAGCACTATGGTTTTCCCTTATTATTTTATGGCCGCACTTGAATGTTCGAGATACTAAGTGTAGGACAGCGAGGTTTAGCGATACCCTGTGGAGCAACACCCCCGTGGTATCCTGTGAGACATCCTAAACAGGCAATGGTGACTCTGTAGTGGGGTCATTATCTGGAGGTGAGCAGGCATTCCAGCCATAGGTGGTGGTCACCAAATTCACTGGATCACAATTTTCTGAATATTATTTTGAACTGTCACTTTGACTTGCACAGCTGTGGATATTATATACAACTTTGGGACTTTGTTTTTTTATAATTTTTTCAATAATCTTTGATTGCAATTTATTTGGATTGCGCTAAAATAATTATGATATGTTTTTGGTATGTTTTTTTGGTTTTGATAGTTATAGGTGGACCCACAGGTTTTCCCAATATTGCGCTGATTACATATTGTTTCGCACAATGTATTCTGCTACATATTTCTGGTAAAAAAATCCCAAAAAGTGTATATTGATTGGATTGCGCAAAAGTTATAGCATCTATAAACTATGGGATGTTTTAATATTATTATTTTTTTACTAGTAATGGCGGCGATCAGCAACTTTTAGTGGGACTGCAATATTGCGGGGGACAAATCGGACACCTAACTAACACTTTTGACACTTCTTGGGGACCAGTGACACAAATAATACAGTGCTAAAAAATCTGCACTGTTACTGTACTAATGACACTGGCAGTGAAGGGGTTAAAGTGGTTGTAAATCCTCCTTTGCAAGTTACACCTACAGGTAAGCCTAGATTTAGGCTTACCTGTAGGTGTTTGCAATATCTCCTAAACCTACACAGTTTAGGAGATATTTGCCAAAGGGATTACACCGTTGTGTACGGTGCATGCGCGCCACAGACAACGGCGCAGGTGCACTGTAAATCCCATTCACAAATCCGGCCTTGCCGGATTTAACGGCTCCCGCGCGCATGCGCAGAGTGATGTCTTCGCCGCTCCGGCCAATCACAGCGCTGGAGCGGCGATACCCGGAAGTAACCTTCCGGCGAGATGACTGCGGCCGGAGGGAGAGATGTGGACGGTTTCGGGGGCTTCGATCTAAGGTAAGTAATGCATAATGAGCTAGTATGCTAGTCATACTAGCTCATTATGGCTTTGTCTTGCAGTTTGTTTTTTTTTTTCAGGGTTTACATCCACTTTAACATCAGGGGTGATCAAAGGGTTAAATGTATGCCTAAGTTGCGCTTACTCAATGTGGGGGAGGTACTTTGACTAGGGGAAGGCAAAGATCGTTCCTGCTCAGCAGAAACACAGGATTAGTACCTTCCCCTCTGACAGATCGACAAGCTGCCTTGTCGTTCTGCCTCTGTACTGTCTAATCGGCGGGTGCCAGCGGACATCGTGTCCATGGCACCAGCTGCTGGGCTCCCGTGTGTAAAGTCGTGTGACCCGGAAGTGTCAGATGATCTGGTGCAGAGCGGCCCCCCTGCCACAGTAAATATGGCAAAAAGAAGAGGTCAGAAATAGCACATTACCTCTTTTCCCTTTAGACTCCATTCACACAGGGGCAACACGACTTCCAGCGTGACTTTGGGAGGCAACTTGGACACGACTTGAGTATGAATCACAGTGCAACATGAGGCAACTTACAAGGCAACTTCAAGTTGCCTCCAGGACAGGAGGCTTTCCAGTAGCCAAGCAAACAGGAATCAGCTCTGTGGGAGGGAGGGGGAGAGAGGGGTTTGCCTGAGAAATGTATGTTCTCTTCCTGTATTGTTGTTTCTGTTAAGACAGTGATCTGACTTCTGAGGCAACTTCCATTGAAATCAATGGGTACAAGTTGCCTACAAGTCACCTACAAGTCGGATTGAAGTAGTACATGAACCTTTTCTGAAGTCGGAGTGACTGCAGTAGTGTGCATTAAGACAGCTCCATTCACTTACATTGATTTTCTCATGCAGCGCAACTTGAGGCGACTATGGGCGACTTGAAGTCAGATCCAAAGTCATCCCTGTGTGAATGGGCTCTTAAGTTCTTTCACATGGGTGTCTTTGTTTTGGCTTTAAAAAAAAACTGATGAATACTGATTCAGGTTTCATCAGTTTACATCAGTTTGCACTTCACTGTTTTAGCATAAATTGTATTTAGTTTTTGAAGAAACTACTTATACGTGACAAAAGAAAAATACGTTTCCTGCCTAGAAATGAACATAAATGGAATATACTGTATGTAAATGAACGACAGCCATTTACATCCATTTAGATCTGTCTACATCCAAAAGGACGCAACCCTGTATTTAAAAAAAAAAACTGACCGAACAGACACAGATGTAGGTGGATGGAAATAAAACGCCTGCATGAGATGGTTCTAAAAGCCTGTCCGTGGCCAGGCACTGTCTCTCCCCTTCCCCCATCATTGTTTATCCCCTTTCCAGACTATATCATTAAAAGCCCAAAAACGTACCTGAATATGTGGTCACATAACTCCCTGTGACCTGAAACTTTTGTCTCTAATCTGTCCCTTTAAAGCATGTTATACAGCACAGTGCTTGTGCTGTGTCATTTGGACCCCTGTAACACCTGTAATACCTGGCTGATCCTGCCAGTTTCTACCCTCCCCCCTGTAAACTGACCATGGTTCATCATGGTGGCTAAGCCCTGACACTGTGGTCAGTTTATGTGCCTCTGTCATCCACAGGTCTTCTGTCCTCCTCTGTCCTCACCCCCCTCCCTGCCTATCTGCTCCTGTGTCACTGCCCGCCCCCTCCGCTCCTGCTGCTCTCATAACTGTTAAAGCTTTATATAAGCCCCTCTGTGTCCTAATAACAAGTGCTCCTGTCTGTGTGCTTTATTAAAAAAATGCCTTCTTTATCAACTTTCAAAGCAATTTGCGGCGATCACGTGACGGCCGTCTCTCTGTCTCCCCTCCTCCTCGCTTCCTGGCTAACGTCAGTGGGGGAATCTCGGCACCGCCCACCGCATCTGTCAGCCGGGCAGAGAGCCGGCCGGTGACGTGATTGCAAGGAACCCACTGTGAAATGTGGTAAAGGAGGCATTTTTTTAATAAAACACTTAGACTGGGGCACTTGTTATTAGGACACAGAGGGGCATATATATAGTTATATAAGTGGGTTAACAACCACTTTAAGATGCCTACACAGCTACCTAATAAAGTGATCTCTACCTATTAGCTCTCCATTGCCAAGGTCCTGAAGACTTAAAGTTTTACTAAACCCACAACCATAAAATAAGTCTGTATATGCAGTAAAGCATGCTTGTTATACTCACTGTGGAACCTAAGGGGTTAATTCTATGCATTGTGTAAAAAAGCATTGTGTAAAAAGGCTGTTTGATCCTGTCTTCTCTGATCCTCCCCTTCTTCCACAGTCCCCAATCCGTCTTCTGATTGTACAGAGCCTTGGAAGCACTCTGCACATGCTCAGTTTGGTGTGTATTGCTAAAGAGTTTTTTTTTTTTATTCTTGGGAGAGTGCATGTGATCAGCACAGGGCTAGTCAGCACTGTGGGTCAGGGGTCATTCAGCCTCATAGGATAGTCAAAGGAGAATGAAAACTCCTCCTACAAGCTTTAACCAGACACTGATAGAAGTCACAAGACTGCCCTAGCTGCTGATGAGAAAATATATTTATCAGTATATATTTATTAAAACAATTGAATTTCCATGTTCTGTGTGCTGTGGGAGACCAGATACAGTGATTGCAGGCTTCTGCGTTTAGTAATACTTTAAGCAGTGTGATAATATATTAAGACAACAGGACCATCCAGCAGGGTGGATGGACTGCATTGGTGGATCACTGGCCCTCACTCCTAGAAGAGGCAGTGACAAGGGTTAAGTGAGGGCAGATAAGGCAATGTAGGAGAAACCATGCTTTGGAATTTTTGTTTATTAATAAAAAATGTTTGGAAATGGTGGGAGCAGAGATTGGAGGAAATAGTTGGGAGGAGTGAGATGGGGGTTTAATTTTTTCACAAGAATGATCTTGAACTATCAAGAAATTACAAAATAAAAAACAATTAGATCAGCAGCTAGGTAATATATAAAAGCAGCTGTAGGGATGTTTACATGTAGCGGAGTGTCCCTTTACTCACCATGCACAGATGCAGGTGCTGGCTTCTTTACCTTTGCCTTCCACAATGCACTGGGCTATCACAAGCTCTGGGCTCTTAGAAACACCAAGGGGATATAGATTGCTCACTTTTCCAGACTCTGCTGCTCATAAAGACTGCACCTGATCTGATGAGGTCCTCCTACGTTACTCCAAGTGTGCAGACTGTTTATCTGTCCCTACGAAGTTTCTCATTGACTGTGCTTCTACTTAGTGACCCTTTCGAGAAACTGCTCCTAGGCAGCCCTGTTATTGCAATGTTGTATTGTTTTATAAGCATTTATCTTTACCACTCTGTGGTGGCATTGTCTGCTTTTACTCTACATCTATTCAATAAAGTTCATGTTAAAACCATCCTCTAACTCAGGGGTCTCCAAACGTTTCAAACAAAGGGCCAGTTTATTGTCCTTCAGAATTTTGGAGTGCCGGACTGTGGCCAGTGGGTGCAGAAAATGTCCCGGGCCCAGCATCCGAGAGAATAAATATGGCCTCAGGGTTGGTGGTCAGTAGGAGGGGGAGTAAAGCCCCTATCAGTAGGAGGAATAGTATGCCATCATTGGTATCAGTGGAAGAAATAGTTCCCCCTTGTTGGTGTCAGTGGGAGGAATAGTGCCTCATATCAGTGGGAAGAATAGTTCCCCAAGGGCCGGATAAAGGCTACCAAAGGGCGACATCTGGCCCTCGGGCCACAGTTTGGAGATCCCTGCTCTAACTGATCATCCAGCCGATTACGAATCTTGTTATATTACGTACTACTGTCTTGGTTTTTGCGCAGTTACACAACAGTTACACAAACCTGCTAAACCTTTGGGATACAAGGCCTCCTTATACAAGGGGGTTGATTTACTAAAGGCAAATAGTCAATAGTGCACAGACTATTTGTCTTTAGTAAATCAACCCCATTGTGTCTGTGTACTGGCATGTTAACTGTTGCACCAGGTAAGCCTAGCGTTGCATAGAGTAGCTTTATGCAATCAATACTGTATGTCCATCTTAACAATATTGAACATTCTAGAGGTGGGAAAACAGAAAGTGAACAACTTTGTAGCTCATTGTTTTCAGCATTGCTCATTGTTTTCAGCATTAAGTAATTCACATTGTAATAAACAGGAAATAATTAAATGCAATATTACTGTGACACCCCGATCTGCCTAAATCACAATTATTGCTGCAGCACTTGCATACATTTGCATACCGTGTTATCACTGTGATTACAGTTGACCTTTAACACAGTACAGAAAATGTAGTAACCAGCGTATGCAAAGCATAATGTGGCTTGCATAAATAAAAGCAATTAAAAAAATTAATATCAGCAATAACATTTAATGTACCATTCTCCCCATGACATGTTAATAATTTCAGTAGAGGGAATAGTATCTGTGTATTGTGCTGTTATTGTTACGGTAAAATGGAACTTTCAGTACCTTTATCAGTCTGCATGAATTATTTTAATCATTTATTTTTAGAAATGGCACTTCTTTTATCATTAAAATAAATTCTTGAGTGCCAGTTTAGTAACTGAGGAAATATCATAAGTCTGCTGCAGCCAAAAGGAAACATTTTCCTACTCACCTCCCCAGTGTAACCTTGTAACAAGTCCCCAAGGGTGTTACTGCCCCCCCCCCCAGCTGCCTACCTGAATTCTAACAATACAGCCTGACAGGGCTGTACACATGCTGGAAGTACGATGTTTGGCTTTGCGGCCACGGTATTTTTAGCTTCAGTGCAGACTTTGACAGTTGGCAACTCCTGTGAAACGCACCCATTGAGATCAATGGGACTGCACCACAACCACTAGCCAAACGCTTGGCTCACAGTTGTAAAGCAGTCCCGCAATGTAAAATTGTCAAAGTATAATATTTATCATTTGTTTTTCTGTTTTTATTTCCCTTTGTCTAACCACATCTGTTTTTTTGGGGGCTAAACGTAGCAGAAGAATTTTAGGGGGTGCAGGTGCTGTTAAGAGGAGTCACATGACTCTCAGTAACTCAAATGATGTTGAATATACATCTCTTTTTCTCTCTATTCTGTATATCAAGGAATGGCTGCTTCATTTTCACTTGGTGTTTTGCCTATGGACCGATTCCTTTAATAATCACGCTATTCAGTTAAGGAAAGAAAGAGTTGGAGGTAATGCTTATATGAATGTGTATCATAATTCAGTTGTGCCTAGGGCAACATGAACTCCAAATACTGCTCTGTTTATAAGCCATTGAATGACCAATAAATCTAAAATACAAGCTTGCTTACAACAGTAAATTGTCATAGACGTCAATGGTTGTAACAGATTTTACATTGTTAACATTTTCTATGCAGCTGATTATCAGCCATGGCAGGCTGTCAAAATTCTGAGTAGCATCTGCTTTTAGCGTCTTACAAAGGTGTTCCTTATTAGTAATTCTGGTTTGTTTAACAAAATATTATTTTTAAAGCCAATTTGGGGACTCATTTGTCATGCAGCAGTAATAGTAATGTAATATTTTAACTTAACTTACAGACCGGAAATTTTTTCCCCTTATTGACCAGGCCTTTTTTTGCTATACGGCACTGTGTCACTTTAACTGAGAATTGTGTGGTCGTGCGACATTGTACCCAAACAAAATTGATGTCCTTTTTTTCCCACAAACAGAGCTTTCTTTTGGTAGTATCTTATCACCTCTGCAGTTTTTATTTTTTGCGCTATAAACAAAAAAAAGAGCGTCAATTTTGAAAAAAAAACAATATTTTTTTTTGTTTTTGCTATAATAAATATCCAAAAAATAAATAAAGAATTTCTTCATCAGTTTAGGCCAATATGTATTCTTCTACATATTTTTGGTAAAAAAAAAATCGCAATAAGCATATTGATTGGTTTGTGCAAAAGTTATAGATTCTACAAAATAGGGGATAGATTTATGGCATTTTTATTATTATTATTTTTTTTACTAGTGATGGCGGTGATCAGCGAATTTTAGCGCGACTGCAACATTGCGGCATTTCGGCGGACAGATCGGACACTTTTGTGCAGTGCTATAAAAATGCATTGACTACTGTATAAATTACACTGGCAGGGAAGGGGTTAAAACTAGGGGGTGATCAAGGGGTTAAATATGTTCCCTGGGAGGTGTTTCTAACTGTGGGCGGAGTGGACTGACTGGGAGTAGAGAGAGATCGCTGTTCCTAATAACTAGGAACAGACGATCACTCTCCACTCCCCTGACAGAACAGGGATCTGTTTGTTTACAGCTATCGTGGGTGGCCAGCAGACATCTCGGCTGCGGGCCACACGCATAAGCTCCTTCGCCATGCAGAGTGCCCAGTATTTTTACATATCTCAATAAGAAAAAAAAGATCAAATCAATTCAAAAAGAGCCAAAAGATACAGGACAGAGGGAAGGGGGCAACAAGAACCCCCCAGTCAAAAACAGGACCAAACAGGAGTGGAGTGGGGACCAAGATTATATGAAACACAAACACATGACAGCAGCTAAATTATTATTTTTATTAATATCTAATTACTGTTGTGGGAGACCAGATACAGCGATTGCAGGCTTCTGCGTTTAGTAACACTTTAAGCAGTGTGATAATATATTAAGACAACAAGACCAGCCAGCAGGGTGGATGGACTGCATTGGTGGATCACCGGCCCTCACTCCTAGAAGAGGCAGTGACAAGGGTTAAGTGAGGGCAGATAAGGCAATGTAGGAGAAACCATGCTTCAGATTTTTTTTTATATATAAAAAATGTTTGGAGGGGGCGTGGCCTGGACGGAGACCGAGATGGCAGCATAAGCTGAGAGCTCCTGCGATCCGGGGAACAAACCTTGCCTTTTAGGGGAGCCTACATCTCTGAAACACCACTACCCGGAGCTCCTCTACATCCCGGGCGGTCACTGACTCAGTTACACAGCTAAGCGGCAACATCCCGGAGATTTTCCGGTCCCAACGCATGGCTGCACTTGCGGCCTCACAGGCCCAGACCCCAAGCTCGCCTAGCCTGGAACCAAGGATGTCCATGATGGGGGGGAAGGGCCAAGCCCGGGGCACGCTCATCCCCCTAGCCTCTTCGACCTTGAAACAGTGGCAGTGGACATTAAAAACACGGTTACAGTGGCGATGGTGGATCTCAAAGCGGAGATCCAGCGTAGCCCACCGCATTGACAGCGTGGAACAAACCACTCAGACACACGGGGCCGCCATTCGCCAGGTCCAAACCACCTACGACACCCAGCTCCCTCATCTCTTGGATCTCCACAGACATGTCGAGGATCTTGACAATCGAGGCCGGAGACACAACATACGTGTCCGGGGACTCCCGGAGAGCATAGACCCGGGTACCCTCCAACAGACTATCAGCGCCATATTTAATGATTTAATTGCCCGCCCGGCGGACTCTCTCATTGATATGGAGAGAGCACATCGCGCCTTACGACCTCAACCCCAAGACAGCGATCCACCCAGGGATGTTATTTGCTGCGTGGTGAACTACCCGCTCAAGGAGAAGATCCTCCGTAAAGCTAGGGAACGGGGCCGGATTCTTTACAATGGTGCCGACATAAAACTTTTCCAGGACTTGTCGCAGATAACGCTGCAAAACAGGAGAGCCCTGCGCCCTCTGCTGGAGGCCCTGCGTGCCAGGAATATACAATACCGCTGGAACTTCCCCTTTGGGCTGTCGTCCTCCGCTAGGGGCCGCTCTGCTCTATTACGCACCCCGGAACACTTGCTAGGCTTCTGTGACCAACTTGATCTCCCGCACGTCGAGCTTCCGGAATGGTATGCATTCTATTTCCCTGCGGAACCATGGCTGCCGGTGTCTCTCAACCCATCATCGAAAGCCTAACGCCACAGATCCCGCAGAAATAAAGCTGACCAGGCTTCTCCGAGCGCCCATGCATCACGTCGAGACCTCTATCAACACGGAGAGAAATAGGTGAATCTTTTTTTAGTCGGGTTGCTTTCTCTCCATGAGTCTACCATATTATATTTCGAGAGGAGCTGTGAGAAAGACAGTTTGTTTGGACTTGCGGGTGGAACATAAGGTTATTTATCCAGGAATAGAAGGAGGACCTGGTTCGAATCCCCGCACATAATTACTGTTCCGAATTTATGGTCATTGGTCACTTGCATGAGGTGGGATAGAAATGAGGTGGGTTGTTTATTGGGGGCATAATACGAGATTATCGTGACAGGGGTATCCACTATGTGACCTATCAATAATATATATCTCCCTTCTGGATCTATGATGTCTTTTGCGAGTGTGAATGGAGTGGATCTATGGAACGCTATTAGAGTTCCTCTTTGTTTAGTGTTGGCAGAAGCAGTGAAAAATTGGGGATATGAGGGGGACATGAATTTGGGGGTGGATTCTTTTGTGAAATGTGTCTCCTGTAAGCACACTATGTGCGCCCTACGTGACTGGAACATGCAAAATGCCTTAGTCCTTTTCTGTGGAACATTAATGCCCCGAACATTCAGGGACAGGATGTTCAATGGTGCCATGGCAACTGATCAAAAATATAGAACTTACCAAGTACCTTGCATTTCTGACTGGGTGGATCAACCTGTGTGGAATTGAAAGATATGAGAGTAGAGAAGAATCCAGTGAAGCCTGGAGTAAAGAAAAAATTAATAACAGAGAAAATTAATAAATACATTGCTTGTACAAATATAAGTAAAATTTCAAAAACAGCCTGTGATAGAGGGTTTGAAACTCCATCAGGGGGGAAAATGCCCACGTCGGACACCCACATATTATGGGTGGGTGTACGAGGGAGGCTAAGGAGGGCACACAGATCTTCCGGTTACAGGAGAAAAACACTATAAAGAAAGCATCTAAATGATGCTTGCGTAAATTT